>JBBPLD010000254.1:0-16955 GCA_038089555.1 Chalciporus chontae | reverse complement strand
ATGCCGGCAAGCCTTCAGCCAGCATTGGAGGCTGCGATGGTGTCGGGCCAGTCAGTGGCGGCCCAGTGGTCGAATCATTGACCACTGCAACACGCTCGTTCGCCGGTACCGACGGTGTGGGGCTATGTGATGCAGCCGGCACATTCGTACATGGATCTGCTTCGTCGTGTACGAAGCATTCAAGTTGTTAGTACTTTGGTTAATTGATTGAACGAGAGGGCAGCTCACCTAGTGAAGTTGCTCCAGTCTGATTGGAAACGCCTAGCGATGACGATCGCGAGGCACCAGCGGACTCGGACGCGCCTGGGAAGAGGAAAGATGTCGTCAGCACCAACATACAGCGACAGATCGTGTGACTCACCTTTATCAGCGATGTTTCTGGGCCGAGCTGGCTCGCAATTCTTACGTGGCCGGCCAACATTCTTCGTGCCGGGTGGGTTCTTCGTTCCTTTGGGTCGTCCGGGTCCACGTTTGGGTGGGTTGGACATCGTGGGATTGGGCTACAATAAAATTTAGCTTCGTTGATGCGATCAGAACAAGCACGTACACTGAGGTGTTCTGACCAGGCTTTTACGAGAGCTCTCAAGCTTTATTTGGGCTCCTTTGGGCTTCGATATCGTTGACGAGCGTTGACGCTGGACTCGGAGGCGACGAGCAAGAGCGGAGAGCTGTGGAAAACACCTACCTTACAAGGTAAGTCCCATAAGTCCAATTCAAAGTCCGATAAGTCTTACCACCCCTACATGTTTGGACGGACTGCCCGTTTTTCTGAAGTCTCAGTCAACGTCACATGCAGGATTACCAAAGCTACAGAGATAAAGCTGCATCACATGACAGAACCCTAGGGGGATGCAAAGTGTTCAGTAGGCTGAGTAAATACCTGTCTCTTGAAAGTGGTTGCAATATCTTATCACATTTAAATTGGATATTCTTAACCATGCAATAACCATGCCCACTATTTGTTGAATTTCTGAACTCGTGAGAAGCTGGCCAGCGGACTCTGCGTTCTTACTCAGGCTGTTCTCCCGAAAGGTCGTGAGGTCGATATGACAATCAATAGAGGGAGGAAAAATCATTCGTACGAGCGAGAAACCGACAACTGTACACGCGCATGCTACAAATGTATATGATGCGGAGGCGGACTAGGAAAACGTGATGATGAACGGGACGACCGACACAAGAAAGAAAAACAAGGGAAGAAAAAGGAATATTCAACTCGAGACCTGAGAACGGTGGGGGAGGAGGTTATGAAACAATTTTGAACACGGGCATTCATCGACCAACCAAGGGAGGGGAAACGTAACCAAGAGGAGTGAGGTGTGCTAACTGGACGGCGCGACGGGTAGGTGTGGCAAGTGAGTAGTAAACAGTACTGATCAACAGGAAGGAAAAAAAAAAGTTAGGACACGAACGAAGACGTCGGGGATGACGAACGAAGAAAACGCATCAACAAGATTCGAACTGGAACAACAATATGTATGTATTGCGTCAGACATTCATCGCTCCCCTTTCAATGCACAGAAAATAACAAGAAGAACAACACGATTGTACTGATGAAGAAGTTATATTACAAGAAAGAAACGACGATAAATGAAGGAAAGAAAGTGGTGAAGATTATGTAGACAGGAACAGGAAAAACACGTCACGATACCCTTTGAACTTGACCCAGGCCGCTAGTGTGCACCGTTGGGCGAAGGGAAAACGGAGGACGGCCGTGGTGCGGTGTCTCGAGGTGGCTTCACCCGGAACTCGCTGACGAGGCAGACGTGGCTGAAAAAGGAGATGAGTTCAATGGACTGATGGGATCAAACGGTGATCGTGTAGATCGGACTTACTCTGAAGGGAAGTGCACATTAGGGAATCCAACGACCCTGTCGAGATAACTCTTATCGACACCTCCCAAAATGGCATTCAGTGCTAGGTTGCCCGTCCCATACCAGACATAGTCGATCTGGCCTTGGTAGCTCGGGGTGAAGTTCGTCAAAGCGGGATCGCCCGCCGCGCCGTATGCGTTCTTGAGGGCGAATTTATGCCGTAGACCCTCTGTGGTGTACTTCCCATAGAGATGCGACATGAAGTCAGGGTGATCTGGTGGCACAAACCCATTTGACAAGAACTCGCACACGCCACTTTCGGGGACAGAGTTGAAATCACCGCAGATGATCAGAGGTATCTTTGTCCCGTCACCGTACATAGGTGGCGACCGTGACGACGACGCGGACTTGTCATCCAAGTTATGTGGCGGTCGAGGGGGAAGCTTGCAGAAGTATGCCGCGATCTTCTCTATTTCATCTACCAAAAGAGCCACCTGAACGAGTTTGACGTCCCGGAAGTTTGGATCCCAATGTATGTGAGCGTTTGCCACGATTAGACGCGTGCCCGTCTCCTTGTTCTCGAAGCAACATACGACGGCTATATGATCTTTACCGAGAACACGGTTAAACATATCGTCCGTCTTCTTGAAGTCGGGCCGCTGCATGGCGACGGTGCTAAATTCGATAAGCTGTTTTTCTACGAGTTGATATCTGCGAAAAGCTGAGTATGCGATGACCCGACAAGAAAACAAAAAACGAACTTGTTGGCCTTGTAGAATGTAGCGCAGCCATCGACCTGCCGCCGGTCTGCATCGCTCATCGTCTTGTACCGCGACTTGGGATAGTATACCCCTTCGTAGTCTTGTCCCTGAAGGTGCTTGATGAAGTACTCCTCGTACTGAGTCGTGTCCACTTCTTGCAGACACAAGAAATCGGCATCGTAATTCATCACTTCCGTCAGGATCAGTTCCTTCCGGTAGTCCCATGACAGGGCCCACGATGGAGTGTAACCGTAGAGTCGTTCGGTGGCATACTTCTCGCAGAGGATGTTGTAGCAAAGGACGCTGAACACCTCGGTGTGGGGGTCATTGTTCAACGCTTCCCGTTCGGCTGGAGTTACGGCATGTTTCCACAACCGCTCTGGTGGGGGAGCCGGAACCGGACATGAATCACGCAAGAAAGATATGAGTGCCGGAGTGCCGTCTTTTTGCACGATAGCCTTGAGCGAGGCATCCAGGGGATTGCCTTCGACACCAAGTGTTTGCAGTTGATGCAAACTACCGAGCTCCGCAGGGAGTGTGACCAGATGGTTGTCAAAAAGGTAAAGCTCCTTCAATTGCGTCAGCATCCCAAGCTCCGGCGGAACGGTGCTTAAATTGTTTCCCGATAAATCCAGCAACTCCAGATGGCGAAGCTTGGCTATTTCCGGTGGGATTGACGCTAGGGCGTTATGGTTGAGATAAAGGTTGATGAGGAATGTGAATGTGAAGAGCCCCGACGTGGGAGGAAGGGTCTTGATGTTGACTCCACCCATGTCGAGCGAGTTCCACGTATTCTGCGGTGGCTTTGCAGTTAGCCGCGGTGCCTCGGCGATTGGTGCGACAGTCGACGAAGGGTGATTAACCATGGAGCCAGCTAGACTCGGAGAGCTTTCCGACGCGCTTGTTGGGGCGGGGGTGGCAGAGGTAACAGGAGCATCGGAGTCTTTGATTGTGTTGACGTCGGTGGTGAGAGTGGGTTTGACATGATTCGGATTTGTAATTGGGATAGCGGATCTAGCGACGGTACGAGAGGCCATTGCACTGGCTCGTGCACGATGATGTGGCAAACGGGAAGACCTGATCATCTTTGTGAATTCAAACGAGGTGATCAGATCAAATATACGTGGATATTGGTATATCGGTGACACACCTCACACTTGAGAAGCTGCTGCTGCCACTGAGGGCTTATAATCTGACTTGCGGCACTCCCTGGAGATGCTGATCCCATATGCTGTGAGTGCATATGTCCGTTTGGGGGAGAAGGATAGTGGGAAAGGGAATTCTGGTGTTGGTGGTGTGACATGGGGGGATGCGAAAGAGCGTGAGGATGAGCGGGGTGATGTTGCATCTGGTTCACGGATCCATTCGTGTAGAGTGCAAAGCCTGGCGAAGCAGGTGGAGGGCCAATATTCTGGGAGGTTGGAGGCCCTAGCACGGGGTGATGTGTACGAGACCACGGTGATTGGTCGTGGTGGTTTGGAAGTTTGTGAGCGACAGCGGGTG
The DNA here is from genome assembly GCA_038089555.1 of Chalciporus chontae. Classification (NCBI taxonomy): domain Eukaryota; kingdom Fungi; phylum Basidiomycota; class Agaricomycetes; order Boletales; family Boletaceae; genus Chalciporus; species Chalciporus chontae. The sequence continues at coordinate 12,877 of JBBPLD010000254.1, read as the reverse complement.
ACTGCTGGGGGTAGAACATGGCATTTGACTTGGCTGATTGACACAAGACGACCAGCTGCTTGTTGTAGAGAGTCCTTTGGGAGCACAAAGGGACTCTGGCGCGGTTACTTGGTCTTCCAGCGAAGTTGGTGAAGAGTGGCCTCGTAGAGTTGACAAGATGATACAGATTTGAGTGAAGATGGATGTAAGAGAACAAACACAAAGTTGTGTTCGAACTGAATTTTATCTGCCGTGGGTCGTCGTCGTCGCCGTCGTACTCGAGGTCGATGTCAAAGGTCCAAGTCAGCGCTCGAAAATGGACAAACCGGATGATCACGTGATTATCATCCATATCGGGTAGTTTGTCGGTCCGAGCTACTACCCGATATAATCTCCTCCCAAACTGAAAGTCAGATCTACGCAGCACAGCCACACTATTATAGTCTAGTCCTCTTCGTTCCATTACGATAGAGCACGTTCCTTCTCTACCACCAACTACCACCATGGCAAACTACTTCCAAGCTACAGCATCTGCACCAGTCAACATTGCTTGTATCAAGTCAGTCCGATTTGTAGTCGATCCGGACTACGCCATGCTGAGCACGATCTAGATACTGGGGTAAACGAGACACCAAGCTCATCTTACCATCCAACTCGTCGCTTTCCGTCACTCTCAACCAAGACCATCTCCGCTCTACCACCACCTCTCGAGCAGACCCATCTTTCACCGAAGACACCCTCTGGCTCAATGGCAAAGTCGATGAGATCAAACCGGGTGGCCGTTTAGCCACTTGCATCAGCGAAATGAGACGCATGCGAAAAGAGTTCGAAGACGCCAATCCTAATGCAGAAAAGGTAGCTTCACCCACACGATCCAAAAACACCTCATCCTGATTTCGACCGAAATAATACAGTTCTCACAATGGAAAGTACACATCTGTTCGCACAACAACTTCCCAACTGCCGCCGGTCTCGCATCTTCCGCATCGGGATTCGCGGCGCTAGTGGCCTCCCTTGCTCAATTGTATCAGTTGCCTGCGACAGCGACGCAACTTTCCATCATCGCTCGTCAGGGATCAGGTTCTGCTTGCCGATCCCTTTTCGGAGGCTTTGTCGCATGGAATCAGGGCGACAAAGCTGATGGCTCAGACTCATTCGCTGTACAAATTGCACCAGCTGAGCACTGGCCCGAGATGCAAGCCCTCATCTGCGTCGTTTCCGACGACAAAAAAGGCACGTCGTCCACCGCAGGGATGCAGCGCACCGTCGAAACGTCCGCCCTCTTCCACCACCGTGTCTCCCACGTCGTTGGCGATCGCATGAAAAAAATCATAGATGCGATCAAAGAGCGTAATTTTGATGAGTTTGCAAAGATCACGATGCAAGACTCGAACCAGTTCCACGCAGTCGCACTCGACACCGATCCCCCAATCTTTTACATGAATGACGTCAGCCGTGCAATCATTGCTGTCGTGACAGAGTACAATCGCCTCTGTCTGGAGAAGTATGGAACGCGCAAGGCTGCGTACACGTTCGACGCAGGCCCGAACGCGGTTATTTACGCCCTCTCGGAGAACATGAGGGAGATCGTCGAGATGATCGTGGAATATTTCCCTCAGGAATCGTTCAACGATGCGTTCCAGATCTTTGGGGGAGCGACCGTCCAAGGTCGTCTCCCTAACGGTTTCAACACCAACGTTTCCAAGAGTTTCTCCCAAGGGGCGGTCAAGACGCTCATCCACACCTCCGTTGGGGACGGTCCTAGACGCAGGGGCGAAGAGGAAACATTGTTGGGAGCGGACGGGCTTCCCAAGCAGTGATGCCGAACAGGTTATAGTTGGAGAGGAATGTTTTCTGTATATCTAGGTGCATATCTTGTGTAACGCAGGGTGGATACCCGCAATCTCAGTATTCAGGATCGAATCGGTTGAAGATGCACACGATCGATCCGTCACATCAGCGCTTCGATTTTCACTGTCCGGGCCTCGAGATCGTAAAAGAAGAGAGTGAAAGGATTCGCCCCGTTGGCGTTCCTGAAGGCTATCTATCAATCGTGAGCCTGGATAGAAGCAATGGCAAATCTCGTTCCACTTCTGCGAACTTGCAGTCCCGTAGAAAAAGCGAGGATCCTACCTTGAGCTCCCTCGAAGCCATCGGTATTTTCAGAAACTGAGTACAGAGAGCATGCACACGGAGATCTTCGATATCAACATTTTCAATGTGTTCGATTAACATTCCCCCACGATCTATGCAACATACGAACGCAGAACCACAAGTATTACGTAAGAACATGCCCGGAGATGAGGGGGAAGAACTAGAAACTTGATCATTCATGGTTTTGGGAGACAACAGAGTGATGTGAGCGAGCGAGTCATGAGGGTGATAACGATGAAGATAATAATAAAAAAGAAACAAGTCTATGGATGAAGTGGTGTGTCGATGATGGATACAATTATGGAGTATAACGATGGAGTGGAGTGAAATAAATGAAGAGAGAGAGAGAGAGCAGATAACGAGGTGAGAAGACGGAACGGGGGTGGGGATGCAGTTCAGGGAACGCGATGTCATACACCAGGAGAGACAGGGAATGGAGGAGGGGAAAGGCGCAGCGCCATGACTACGACCCACCAGTAGGTTGATCACGCCCGTACCTCCTCCCCATCGTCAACCCCATCCCCTCCTCTTCCTCTCCCCTTGAACTTCTAGCACCCGCACTCCGTTCCGCCTCCTCGTAAGACGGTAACCCGCGCATACTCGTCAACGGCGTCACCCCGCCAATAAACCCTCGCGAAGCCACACCATAATCAGGGACCTCCGTAAAGGCACGATGCCAGATTGCAGACTCGGGCAGGTTATCCGTCGCTGAGGTTGGTGTGGGTGGAACGTTGGCTGCGCGGGTCGAATGACTGACGTGTCCGTGGTGTGCACCGCTAGAGTAGAGGCTCTGACCGTGCCCATGTGCGTGTGCATGTCCACCATAAACACCCTGACCGTGCCCATGCCCTTGGCGGTGCGCGAGACTAATCTCAGCGAGGGAGGAGAGATTCGAATGAGAATTCGACCGCGAGGATAGCCACCCATGCGACGTAACTGGCTTCATCTGATTACTAAACAACCCAGGTGAAGATCGACTCGCTTGTCCTCCATGAACAAACGTCTCGTGCGCAGTTGAGATACTCATCGTAGAGGAAATGGAGGACATCGTGAGGTGACGCTCTGGACTTGGCGCACGACTGCCGCGTCGGCTCATGAGTCTGGACTCGGGCCGACTACCTGATCGACTCGCGGGGTCGGAGGGAGAGTGAACATGGGAACTGGCATTTGCTTGGGGTAGAGGTGGTGCAGAGTGGGAGAGCGAGAGGAGGAGTTCAGAGTTGATCCAATCTAGGGGCGTGCTCGTGCCTGACTGAGGAACATGAGGGAGGTGGGACGAGTCGGGGTGATGCGGCATGAACGGAGACGCAGCTCCTGAGTGTGTCCAGTCACCTGAAAGGGGCCGATTCTCAGGCATGAATGTCGGACTAACATTGCTGTGTACCCATGGGTTTAGAACGCGGGTAGTGACTGAATCAGGAAGATACATGTTTGCGACACGATCCCGAATGTGTGCGGAGTAACTCGGAAGTTCAATGACCTGTTCCTCATCAGCAGGCGCCTCGGGGCCCTCGAGGAGAAGTCGACGAGTAGCTGTTGAATTTGCACGAGCTTCATCAAGAAGCCGGGGATCGAGAATGTGCAGGGGAAGCGAACAACGCAGCTCAGAGGTATGCCCGTCGAGATTTGACAGTAGAATAGACCAACGTATCCGATGGGAAATGACGATCGGGTCAAGGGAATGTGAGGGGGTGACCGTTTTGGGTATGGTGATGGATATTTGCGTGACGACATCGTCCTGGCTTATTTGAAGCTCGCCCTCAGGATCAACCTGAGCAGCTGTCGAGGTCGAGGCGACAGATTGTTCGGCCGATGACGCCGAATGCGACCCCAGTGGCGATGCACCAGACAGGGAATGAGATTCTTGCGATGAGGACGACGACGCAGTACTTGGCACCTGCCGTAGCATGAGGTCTTGATTCGCAAGTGCCATTAACGATCCAAAACTCTGCGAACGGTCCTCGCTTGACAATCCCGATGTGAAAGGGGTCTGCTGTTGCCCTTGCGGAGCCTGCAAGGTAGGCATGCGGAATCCATGCCGTTCCGCCACAGAAACCGCATTACCATTTACGAATTCATGCTTCATGGTGATGACAGGACGAGTGTGTTCCTGGACTCCACCACGGCACTGCAGCTTCGTCGTTTCGTTTATGGTCGTCGTAACTGTTTGCACCCGAACACCTTTGGCAATAGGGGAGAATTTGACAACTGCGACAAGCTCGTCGCCAGCGGCCCATGCCTTGTGTGGGAGCATAATCGAATACATAAGTTTCTCTGGCCAGGTGTTCTCGATTTCCAAGGACTGCTGATACTCGAGCGCTGCCGGGGCGAAAGTGCGGACGATGGAGATCGGCATGACGGCTTGCATGTTATGCGCAAGGCCCGGACGAACCGCGACCGCACGGAGCTTGTAGCTCACGTGAGCTCCACCATACACGGCACTCACGATGCTTGATGGCAATGAGCCACCGAGTTGTAGTTGGAAAGGAAATTGATGGAAGCCAGCCTTGAGTGTATGGCTGTGACGCTTCTCGCCTTCGAGGAACGACCATTCGTGATTACAGATGCTGTACCAGTGCGAGGACATATTCAAAGCCAGACTAGGGGGAATCGATGGGAAGGGGATGAGGGAATGTCAGAAGTAAAGATGAACAAGCTGAGACTCACGAGTCGCCAGAGGGTGCTAGGAGCCTCGCCTTCCCTCTGAACTGGAGGGTGATCTCCTTTATGGACGTAGCCTCCGTGAGGTGTAACACGATGTGTCCTTTGAGGAGTGTAGGTTCGACGTCGACACCAGTACCTCTGAGAAGGAGACAATCTGAATCCACGACGATATCGATCCCTGCCTTTCCCTTCTCCTTGGTCATATCGTGGTGGTCCGAATGGGCCGATGAGGTTGGCGCAAAGGCAGAGAGAGCAGCGTGGAGGGCGGAAGACAGATGATCATCGTCATGTAGTGAAACATGGTAGTCGCGAGCAGGGGAAGGCGGTCTGGTCAGAGAGAAAGCCATGATGGAGAAGACGGGAGCGTCTGCTAGACTCCAGAAGTGGGGATCTGTAAAGGATCAAAGGTCCGACCACGAGATGGCGGGCGGGCGTAGGAGTATAGAATGACTCGACTAGAATGACACTTTGGAATCAGACTGGACGGCAAAGCACGGCAGGCTGTGAGCAATGTACAGGGATACACTGGGCACAAAGGAACTGCGACTCCCTTGCAAGCAAAGAGAAGGGTTTAGAGAACAAACCAGGCCAGATCTGAATACCTTGTTTTTGACGGGAAACCGCATTTTTTTCGTGCTTACCGGAAGAGAATTGGAATAGCGTCCCGAGTCCGACGCTATGAAATTGACAGCGGTCAGCGCTCGGCGTCCATAACACCTTTGTAACGGGACTACCCGGATGGCGTATCCAACTCCTTTAGTCACACCCGACCGGCCTGCTGGCAGGACCCATCTCCGAGCCGTCTCGGAATCGGCACACCAGTTGACCGCATCCAGGGCTTCTTATCGAGCTCTTGCCACTGTACCAGCGATCGGGCCGGTCCCCCGAGGTCTCACATTTATACCGCCACAGCCTTGGCCCGAATACTGGAGAGTGCACAACAAAATGTCACCACTCTTGCAATAAGTAGAGAGCGTGACGAGATGGTGAGTTCGTCAATGATATACGGATTCTGATCATGAAGCGCTACCCTAATCAACAAGTCTCCTGCGTGCGCACAGCTAGAATCTATCGTCATCAGTTCTGCGTCTGACCATATTTTCGGACACAGGTTCAATCGATATCGATGGCTCTACATCTCCTGGGCATTGTATTTACCTTCATAAGCACGGGCGCGGAGACACAATGTTGTAACCAAGTAGAACTTCCCCCGTCTCAAGCCGTCGCGCACTTTGAACAGTCCCAAATGGTAGACAGGAAGCGATATCAAGTTCGATTCGGACTGTTCAGCCTGGCCAGCGGAACGTTGGCGCCATGTGCACTTTCGGGCCTCGCTTCCAAGCGCAGTTCCATTCCTGTCTCCGTTGGCGCGTCGGGCGCTCCCTTGGAGTACCCTCGTGGGTCAACCAGATTCTCGGGCGACACCGCAGCACTCCTAATACCCTCCTTCGAGTGTCCGTCGACGATCTGTAACATTGTAAGGACGCACAGAGGGATCTAATTCAAGACTCATCCACACTTGTCGCTGCACAGCCGCTATCTTCTTATCACGGGCCTGTACTTGTCTTGTCGGTTGTCAAATGTCAGAGCTGTCAGGAGAAAAGCGAATGTGAGACGACACCGTCGATCTCAACGGGATCGATTGCGGTCGGTTCCGGCAGTGTTCCGGATGTGATCCGCTCCTTCCTCCATTTTTGCTTGCTATGACTCCGGGCGCCTTGAATGAAAGCACTTTGTACAGCGTCTCCTCGAAGGGGGTAAGAAGCACCATCCTCCGTATTGACACCCCTTGCTGCTGATTATGGTCCCGGATGCTTCTGCAGGTCACTTAGTTCCGAGGCCAGCCATTTCCACCAAATCACGCTGCATGTGATAATGAAGAAGAGCCATCCAAACTTTCATGTTTTTGGCCGTTTGAGACGACATCGACACTCACACACACATGCTCAAGAATACATATTCGACCCTGCAATCATTGAATCAAATCAGTTCCCACTGTGTCACCGTTCCACAGGAAGCGAAGTTAGTTCTTTTGCCGTCTCGGACCGAAGAACTCCCTTTGTTCCATCGTTGTTGCAATCAACTGGAAGTTAGGGCGTTATTTCGTCACCTTCGCCGGTCCGCCAATGACGATGATGTGTGCATCATCTCCGTTGGCACATTGATGTCTGAGCCTCAACTTATTCTTGGAGCGTTACGTCGTGCCTTCAAAAGCTTGGTGGATGGCATGTCTTCAGAATCCGATATAGGACCTACAAGAAGCAGCCGCGTGGCAATTGTCGCGGTACTCCTGATATGATGGGCATTGTGATCGCATTATGTCGGTTTCTGTTAAACATAAGTAACAGAAGGCAACATGTTCGATAATGCAACCATGATGCTAGCGTACGAAGGATTTCCCCGCAAGGGCACCGTATGTCCAATCAACTCCTGCCCGCCTTCTCCTACGCTATTTCCTCACAGAATTCTGCCTCGCTACAACGAATATCGATGGGCTGATGGAGTGGGCTGGCGACCATCAGTTCTTACTGTCTATTCAGCGCTGCGGGGTGACCGATATTATCCTTGGAGGAACGCTCAGTTTTGACCTCCGCCGTTCAGTTGCAGCACAGTGCAATCTCCATGCCCTTTATACGATCTCGCTATATGATCATATGAACCATCAGGACATCGAGATGGACCCGTTATGGCCACCATTCACATTCTCTCGACTCCGCACCGTCATTATCTCTTCATTTGGGTCGGTTCTCCTGGACGATCATGATGCATGATCTACGGAAGATCACAACCTTGTGGCCACTCGTGGAAATGCTGATGCTCAATCACTACGTCCGATATGCCGCGGCCGAGATCTTTCGGGACACCATGTCTATTTTCTGAGGCCCCTTCGATCTCCTGAACAAGTGTCCACGTTTACGCGAGCTCTGAATTGTTATTGATAACTAGAGATGCGGCTTGGATTGACCGGTGGAGTCCGTAAACACGCGTCGTCAAAGCTGATGCTCAGAAAATCGCCCGGTAACGACCCAAGACGAGTCGCGGCAATTCTTAGGGCAACAGTTCCTTTGCGAGATCATGCGGAACTGAAGCAATCGGAGAGATGGAGTCTTGGAAAGAGAACACAGGAAACGGCAGGCATTGGCGTGGTATCCCACTGCCCCTCTGTCCAACGGATGAGCATAGCTCGGTTCGACGTTCTCAACTCGGGCATCCTCGGAAATATAGTGCGAGTGGTAAATTATACTATCAGCCACGCGATAGTGTACATGTACATGAGGAATGATCAGAAACGTTTCCCAACAGCTCGGCCTGAACGAAAGATGATACGTTCACTGAATGGGGATGCGCTTCGCCTGTTGCTCTGGGGTCGTCTTCGGGAACGTGATGGCGAGCAGGCCGTTCTCCATCTTGGCCTTTACATCCTCGAGCTGGACAACATTGGTATCAAGCTCTGCAACGTCTATGAGCACACCGTGCTCACCTTTGTCCCAAAGGGAAGTTGCAGCGTACGGGAGAATTTCCCGTAGCGGCGCTCCCGGACAGCGTAACTCCCGTCTTCGTGGGAGTGGGAGCCTTTCGACTCGCCAGCAACCGTAAGCCGGTTCTGATGAACGTCGATTGTGACGTCTTCGGATTTCAGTCCGGGTAGGTCAAAGGTAGCTGTCACAGTGTTTGCCTCCTCGGATTCCTCGAGATTCATTCTAAAATATATTTGTAAGTCCCAATCGAAACCATATAGCGCAGGGCGTCGAAAACATACCTTGGACGGAAAGAGTAGGGCCGGGTCACGCCCGCAACACTGGGGGACAGCTGGAAACGTGCGGAGATTGCGTCATCAAAGAAATGCTCGAACTCGGTGAAATGTAGCAAAGACATTGTTGAATGAGTGGGTCAAGATTCTGAGTCGAGGGTGGTGAAGAGAAGATTTGGTGTTGGAAGTTCAATGCTGTCTGAAATGATTGTGAGGATCAGTCGAGTTGGCAGCGCACCTTTATATTGTCCATGGAACTCATTGTGTGAGCCTCGAGAGCATGCGGGAACATGCAAGATAATTCATGATTTTTCTAGAAGTGTTCATTCCTTAGCTTTCGAGTAGGTTCGCCGCTGTTCGCCGGGCCGATTGGCGGTGAGTTTCCGTTTTAGACGGCGAGCGTTGTTGACAGCTATTTGTAAATTGGCAAGGATGGATAGTACGACCCCTAATGATTACTTTTGACACATCCACAACGCCGCTCTGCTCATAAGTGAAATAATGGCACTTGTATGCCACTTTTCCACGCGCTAGGGTACGCGGGCATGTCCGGCTCAAACATGCCGCGCGTTCGAAGAGCCTGCGCTGACTGACATGAGACTGATCTGGTCAACTCGGTAGGTCGTTTGGCAATATCCATCACTTGAGCAATGGCAGAGAGTGCGGAAGTATACTTCCCGAGTGGTTACCATCACTTGTTATGCGTTGGATGGATCGATTTAGCTACCCGGGAGGTTGCTGAAGCCTGAGTGTATGTGGCGTATATTGATATTGGGTTGGTTGTATCATACAACGAACTCGGGAGCGACAATATACGCATGAGGAGCAGCAATAATACAGGAGAGCATTTCGCAAAACTTGAACGTCGAACGTTCAAGTTGAAGTTTAAACATCAATACGATACAGGGTCAGCATCCCAAGATGGACGAGCGGGACGACCACTTGATATCTCTTTTCGTGGCCGGACAAGTTGACTCTGGACTCGGAGGCCAAGCTCATATAAGTACTTGTAGGCATGCAAGAGGATCCATTCAAGTTTGAGTTACAGGCGCAATGTACAGAAACATGTGCAATAACTATCGACTATGTCCATGATAAGACTGAAACATTAGAGAGGTGGGAGCTGAGGCGGGAGTACGGTTTTGTGTATAACTTGATCCCAATTTCGTGAGTCAGTAAACGTCCCGAAAGCCGAGCGGAATACCCACCAGCGCCAGTGTTCCCGGTTCCACCATAATGGAGCGTTATCCCTTCAGCAGTCCCATTGCGTATGTCCACGCAATTAGTTGATTGTACGTAGCCACCGAGCCTCGTTCTCCCTTCTCTGTGTGCCTGCCTTAGTGTAGGGAGAGGAGGGGGAGGTCTCCTGGCCGGAGACCTCTTGCGCGGACTCGACGAATTACTCTGGTTGTCTTGAGGGGAAGGGCTTTGAGTGGAAGGTGCGGTGTGGAATTGCGTAGGTTGTTTGGGTGCTGAGGTAGTGGTTGAGTTCCCGTCCCTGAGAGACTCGCCAGTTCGAGAAGAGTCGTCGCCTCCATTATTCGTTGCTTCTGATGAGGTCAGTCAACTACAGTGAGAACACGAGGATATAATATACTAACCAAGTGGAATGTTGATTGCTTCGGCAGCCTGAGACGATGACGGATTTGCCTGGGGTAAGCCGACATCCCCGCACGGCATATCGAGTGGGGACGTTATCGTGCTTGGTTTGTTCGGGTCAGCATCCGCAGGCTGTCCACCTGCATGAGATTGGGATGGGGACACATCTGCTGTCACTAAGCTGAAGGCCGTGCCTTCTCTAGCAGTACCAGCGACTGGCACAGATTTCTGCCGGATTCTCTCCCTCATCTTCCGGTCGATTGTTTCCTGCGCAGGGCGCTGTTAGAACCACATCTGTAGACTCGGAGGGCGCGAAACAAGTAAACCGACGTTAATGTGCGACAAGAGCGCATTTGCGTCCTGGAAAGCTTTTGTCTCCTTCGGCGAACCACGACTTGAGATCACCATCAAGTTCCACCAACCACCATTTGACTGGGAATCGGTGATTTCCTTAAGCTCTCCTCTGATACTATTATGATCGTCGTCAGCTTGATCCGCGAGATAAGATGGCCAACTGTACCGCTCCTCTGTGTCCAACCAGCCCATCCAATCTTCTTTGGTGAGGACAGTTTTCGGACTCTCGCTTTCGGTCCGAATGACCCGAAGCACTTCGCTCAAAGCTTCCCGGGTTTCTTGGGAGAGGGAGGGTCTGATGGTAACAGGCATATTAGCAGGGTATAGGAAATGGGTGCTGCTCGCGTTTATCAACCTCTCTTTGGCTGTCCTCCTTTTATCTGTCCAGTTTGACGAGCTCCATTCGCGTGTGTGCTTGCTGCCATGCCAGTGGTACCTTTGCAACTAAGTATAAGGAACAACAAAGACAAAAGGCAAAGAGGCGCCCAGGAGGTAAGTTTCTGTTACTTCTTCACGGCAGCATCATTGTTTTGGACCTACAAGGATCCATAAGCGACTCGGGTGCATTTACAGCAAATTTCAAACAGCGAGAAACCAGCACCAACTTGTTCAGCTTCCTGCAACTGTCAGGTTTGACCCCTCCATTGAAACGGCAGTTCAATGGGCATGGGGGTATACCCACGTTTTATTTTCACTGTGCCAATGAACTGCTCTCGTCTCATCGCTCCTTCGACTCGTGTAGCTATTGAGTCGGTGGAACCGTGTGTCCTGCATTGCCTTATCTCGCGTTGGTGTCATCCAGGTAAATCCCCAGAAAGTTCTGCTTCAAAATACCATCATGAATTCAATCCGACAATTTGCAACTTGGATCAAGACCCAGTACGTTAACATTGTTGCATTTTTCTGACTGCATGTTATGTCTCGGTCAACGTCACGTAAGACATTAGCAAAGGTTTGAATTCGACAAGCTTTCAGCTGCATCATGACAGAACCCTAGGCATGCAAAGTGTTTAGTTACTTGTAACTACCTATCTCTTGACATCGGCTGTAACATCTTAGCAGATTTTGGATATTCTATCTGTACAGTACCAGGGTTGAATATTTGAATAATAATTTCGCTGGCCATCGGATTGTTACTGTTCTCCCGAACGGTCGTGAGGTCGACATGGTCACCCCGGAAACAACGTAGTCTACGAAATAACGGGTACTTACTATTATCAAGGGGATATCAATTGAATCGTGTCCAGATCCAGCCCAGGGTATCCACACCGATCAAGTCCACTCGCGGTTTTTCAAAGCCACAGCGCGGGGTTTTGCCCCCGATCAGGTATCCGTGCGTGATTATGTAATTGATTGTTGTTCGAACACAAAGATACCTGCTTGTTGGCTCTCCACAAACTAAAATGATATCTGATGCAAATGTTGTCCCTTCTTTCCAGCGCCGGAGAAATACCGAACTATAAAATTCCCACTGGTCGCCATTTGCACAGCATGAAGTCGCGACACCAATGTCCCCTACGGTTTCCGAATCATCCAAGGAGAATTGATCTCGAGCGATCCGCAAGTCGCCGGCTATCCTTGTATACTACCCTGCGCGCCGGAGCTTCCGATATCGGCTGCTCTTCAACAACATTGACAGCTGATGGGCAGTGAGTTAGATCCACTATTCCGGTACCAAATCACCCATTCCACTGGCAAGTGGTACATGGGTTGCCATTGACAAACAAGAACGCTAGCCTGTGAAAGCCTGTCAGCCTGTCAGCCGGTCATCGATTCATCTTTGCTTGTCAGTCAGATCTGTAAAGAGAATTGACTGTTACCATCGTCTCAAACTATTCATATGTGTTTGTATTTTGGCTTGACATAATTATATGCCTATGGGGGAGTCTAGTTTCCATGGCTGCTGTCAATGAGCCATTTGTAGCGTTGATACCACCGTACCTCGGGAGGGGAAAGGTGGGGATGTCATGATTTACCTATGTACCTTGAATTCACTAGACGCTAGTTTTGGCAGATATTTCCGATTCTCATCAACTGAGACGGCAGCTCAATGGGGTACCACGTTGCATTTTCACTGTGCCTGTGGCTGCCCTCTTCCCTCATCGCCCCCTCGACTCACATAGCTATTGCGTTGGAAGAACCAGGAACCATCTTCATCTCGAATGCGTAGCAAACCCACATGAGATACCGCTAGAGTGATTACACGGACTCGATGCCATCGTGGGTCGCGTGTTGTCGTTTATATTTAGTAGAAGTAAACTAAGCTGTATGATATCGCCTGGGGGAAAGTACAAAGATGTAGTTCGAGATGACCAAATCAGACCCCTGCATAATGCCAACAATACAAGTCCCTATAGTTACAAGCAAGAAACAGTA
>JBBPLD010000253.1:3771-17061 GCA_038089555.1 Chalciporus chontae | reverse complement strand
CCCGTGGTGGGGAAACAGATGGATACATACCATATGATGGCCATGAGGATGGAGGCATCATATATCCTGGCATCATTGGATATGAGAATGAGGGTGAAGTATGAAAGGCATGAGTTGGAGTTCGTGGACGCAGAGGTAGATCCTGAGATTTGGCCGAAATCACCTGATTAGCCTTGAAAAAGTTGGACCCAAGAGGAGGGAGTGAAAGTGAAGCCTTGCCCTGTTTCTGTGCTGCATAAGACATAGAAACCAGCAGGAAAGTATGGAAATAACATGTACAATAGCATTGGCCCAAGCAAGTAACCTTGCAGGAACAAGATCAAAATGCCAGTCGGTACGCATATGGTGAAAGCAGCGAAGATGAGGATGGACCTCACACAAGCCCTCCGGATACTGATTCTTGAGCTCCTCCACAGTTGAAGACAGCTTGTCATCAATTGAGGCCTTGAATATATGTAGCGCGGGTGCGCGAATGATGCGCAAGGACGAGATGAGAGCGCATCAAGCAGAGGCAGCCAAGCGGTGGCAACATGGTCCTGGGCCCGCGGTCCTCCATAACTCCAACGTGAAGCGTAGTGGGGCGCAGGCCATCACTTTCAAGAATCCCAAAGCGTCTGGTACGTTCCGTTGCCGCGACCGTGATGTTAAAGCACACGCCTATCATATATCAACCTCATTATAGAGTTTTGGGTCGACGGAATTTCTCTCCCCTTGGTTGATTTCGACGTCGGACCAAGCTGGGCTGGCCTTTTGCCCATTAGCAACAGCCCAAATGAGACCCGTAAGGTGCGTGTGACTAGGAAGCCGAATGCGTGAAAACTCAACGCTATGTATTTCGTGCCTCGCAGCTCTTCTTTTGGTTCTTCCCTCCAGGTCCCGAGGGTAGTCTCGATGATTTGATCTTCTGGTACGGATAGCAACTCAACGCACACGCTTGGACTAGATTCTTGATTAGGACGAATGGTGGTCCCGGATGTTCTTCTCTCGAGGGACTCCTCCAAGAGAACGGGGTCAGCCTTTTGATCCAATTTCGAGTCTGAGCCCGTCGTTCTGATCTGATCTCTCCTCTAGCCTTTCTCGTGGTCCTGGGGTCAGGCCAAACCCACAGTTAACGAATACAGCTGGACCAATCTCTCCTCAGTTCTTTGGGTCGAACAACCCGTTGGCACTGGTTTCTCCCAGGGTGCTCCAAATATCGAAAACGAGGACCAGCTCGCCGAACAGCTCGTCGGATTCTTCCAACAGTTCCTTGAAGTCTTCTCGGAACTGAAAGGAAAAAAAACTTTGGCTCACGGGAGAGAGTGTAAGTCTGGTATTCTGATACAGTGTGACGCTCATTTTCTCTCTCTTGATGTAGTATGCTGGCACCTATGTTCCTTGTCAGTGCTTTGAATTATGTTTCTCGATCAAACTATTGAACATTATTGATAGATATTGCGAACTATATCTACGAGAACCCGACTCTCCTGGATCTATCTCTGCAAGGAATGTGGATCAGTGATCGTGCGTAGTTGTCTTATCGCGCGCGGAAACTATTTAGGGGTTATGCTGAGCGGTGTTACGGTCACCCAGCATCACTTTCGTGGGACGTCGTGTAATAAGAGATCCCTGCGGTGGATTTTGTACACAAATATCAAGGACTGTTCTCATTCAAGTAAGCCCACCATACTCCGATCGCTACCCTTCGTCATGCTCAAACTTCCCGTACCATCCACAAAAAATAGCCAAACTTACCTCGATTACCTCGACCAGAAGGCTGCCACGTGCAACTATACCAACTATGTGTCTACTTACGTGACGTACCCGCCCAAAGGACTGCTTCCACTACCAGGTGGCTCCGTCGAGTTCGCCCCAGGATGTGATGTCTGGGATGACATATTCAACAACGCGTTGATAATCAACCCCGCGTTCAATGTCTACCGCATCTGGGATACGGTATGTAAGTTCATGAAGAGAACTCTGCGATTACCAACCGACGACCTTTGTTGGTGAAAAAAAAACAGTATCCTATCTTATGGGACGTCCTCGGATTCCCGTACGTCCGCACACCTATCCCCAACGAGATCTGACGCGATAAACAACTCAGAGGTTCTTTTCCTCAACAACAATCACCCATCTACTTCAACCGGAGAGAAGTCAAAAAAGCCATTCACGCACCCCTCGACGTCGAATGGACCGAGTGCTCGAATATCAACGTGTTCCCAAACGGAGATCAAAGTTTACCACCAGCGTTCACGGTACTTCCGAACGTGATCGAGAAGAACGTGCGCACGGTGATTGTGCATGGATTGGCTGATTTTATATTGATCGCCGAGGGGTGAGTTCACGTATCCCGAGTCACAAACATGTTCGACTCGGTCATCGTTCTTCATTCGGAACTACGTATGCTGACGACCGAACGAAAAAAAAAACGACTTCTAGGACACGCATCGTCATTCAAAAGTAAGTCCGACGTGTTGTATTCGTTCATGGAGGCTACAAATAACGATCTTGTTTTTGTTCCTCGACGTAGTATGACTTGTAAGTTTTTTTTTCCCTTCACCCCTTTCCCCCCAAGCGAATTTCGAATTTCGAACTCACGATCTCTATCCTGAAAGGGAACGGTCTTCAAGGATTCCAAACCCCGATCCTCAACGACAGTTTCATCGTCGACGGTGTTGGGGCATACGGAAACATGCACTCCGAACGTGGATTGACTTATTACGAAGTAAACCTCAGTGGACATATGATACCGCAGTTTGCGCCGGCGGTGAGTCTCTCTCTCTCTCTTTTTTTGTTTTGTTTTTTTTTTGTTTTGTTTTGTTTTGTTTTGTTTCATCTATCATCGGGGACGTGACGGGTCGTTTCGTTTCGTCCTTCATCCCAAATTATGTTCCCGACCCGGAGTTGCGACGTGATCGTTAACATGGGTTTTTTTTTAGGCTGCGTTCCAGATTATGCAGTACTTGATGGGCTTCAGGGATATGCCATGATCAAGGCCGATTGGACGTCGTGTACTTTTACTTTGGGTACGATCGAATGTCTTTACCATCCCAAAAAAAAAGAAAAGAAAAAAATGCAAATCCGATCCGATCCATTAAAGCTCGGCCGGTCCAACTAAACTAACCAACGTCGTCAAGTACGCGATACAATTTCCGGGTAGGTACGTCCTTAAAGCTACAAAAGGGGGGCGGCAAGCCGCGATAGAGTGGAAAGGGATGATGATGTGATGAATACAGATGAATCCACGAAACCAAACAAAAAAAAAGCTGGGCGATGAGAGAGATGTGGATGAAAACAGCGACGGCTTAGCGGCGAATAAATAAGATCCTGTCCATATCCTCGACTTCGTTATGAAGACAGAGGAAAGGAATCCAGAATGTCCATCATGATGACTAAACGAGCAAAACGAAAACGGGAAGATGATATGGTGATATGTCGACCTCAGAAAACGGCAGACAAGAAGACAGCCGAGGTTGCAACGTTCAGCACGATGGCAACGGCAACGGCAACGGCAACGTTGATGATGACGCCTCCCGAGAGGTACGGCGCACCGTTGGTTTGCACGAGCGTCGACGCGACGATCGAGGATGTCTAGAAAGCGTCGCAGAAGACGGTCAGTCTTTTCTTCCTTTTGCCCCATGAGATGCGTGGCGGTACGTACGATCGTTCGGTCGGGTACGCCACATTGACCGGATCGATGCAACCGGCTGGAGGTCTCTCGCCGGGAGTCACGATGGGTAGTGCAGTCGGCGTAACGAGAGACGACGGAGAAGGATCAACGGTCAGGCTGCCCAGCCCCACCGCCGGCGACTCATCCAACGCATGTAGAAGCGGTCTTCCAAACTGAGGCGCAGTCGAAACTACACCACCAAAATAGTCCACAGTCCACAATCAGCACCCTCCGACGAGAAGCGTTTCGAAAGAACAAAGAACGAGGATGCCCACCTGACGTCACGAGCACGCAAAACACGATCGCCAACGAAAGCATCTTAGACATCTTCAAGGGCTACCCTTGCAGCCCAGCCCAGTTCAGCGAAAAACGAATGGAATGAAAATAAATGGGTCGATAAAAGATGAGGGCCTGCTCGGAGGGCGGAGGGAGGAAGGGAATTGAATGAATGAATGGGGGCGTGAAAGTGAACGTGAAAGTAAAAGGGAAGATGAGCTCTACCCGCAGCGAGACGGCAATAGCGGTCGACTCTAAGCGACTTTGAGGGGTCCCAGAGCGTTTACGACCGTTACTATTATCTGTCGCGGCCGGGGGGGCTTCAGTATACAAAGAACGTCATATACGGAACGACGGTAGTCGTTGCGCAGTTGGTGCGGGAGTGAAGTGATGATAGAATGGATCTGGGAGAGAGCAAGGGGAGATTTATTAGAGTCAGCCTATCCGGACCACGACCCGTATGTGTGCGATGAGGCAGACAAAGGAAACTGTCATCGTCGCCGCATAGTACCAATTTGCCGAACTTTGGGCCCGACCCATCCGTACATTCGCGTCGGATTACTAGGAAATCATATGGCTCGATCCTTGTACTTTGGAGTGTAACTTTTTGCTGAATTCCTGGGTGTTTCTCGGTGCCCAAGTTACATCCGTAGTGAACGTTTCCCGAGACAAGGACATGTCCAAATCGGGAATACAAATAGGCGTCGTAACACGCGGTCCAACCCTCGCTATAATCACGCTGGTGATCACCAAAAGAACACGACTAGCATAGTCATTGCAGTAATGTAAACCACTCGACGAACATACGGTACAAACGGAGCCACCCCCGAAGGCATTAACGGCGCTCAATCAACATCGTCCATGGGATCTGGTGAACCTGGACCACCTTGAGAGAGGTTTGATCCAGAGCCTGACGCAGACGCAGACGGCGAAGGCGACCCCACGGTCGCACCTGCTGATGACCCCTTGCCCACGCTTTGTTTCTTTGTATTCGCAATCGCTCGTTTCTTCTGCTTCTTGCAAAACTCCCTAAACGCTTCAAGCCCATCACAGACATGCAGTTTACTCGGACGATCCGATAACCTGGGTTAGAAACGCTCGGTAAAGATCGTCCACGACATTGGAGGAGGAAAAAAAACTGGACGCACCGTGCAGACATCTCTTCCACAACGTCGGTCGCACCCAAGAAAGGCATGTCTGCGATGACTTTGGTGTACACCTTCAACAACATCGCCGGTCCTCCTTTGATAGCAGTTATAGTGTCCACCCATCCCTGCAATCGAGCCTTCAAGTTCGGTCGGAATTCCTCCTTCAAATCATCCACCTCCGGATCATCCCCTTCGACATCAAAGTATCCCAACATATCGCCCTCGTCAGCGCCCTCCATCCCCGGCGGAAGGGGTATACCCATCATAAGTGCAGCGAGAGTCACGGGATGCGTGGTATCAGCTTGTGGTGTGAGCACGTTTTTGACCCATCTTTCCACGCGATTACGACGGTTCAGTGAATCGTGACGCAAGGCAAGAATCTGTGTGAGCTCGGCTTTGTATACTTCGGAGTCGATATTACAGAAGCTGAAACGGATTGCAGCGCGGAGAGCGTTGGAGACATCTACAAGTTCTTCTTGCGCGATCGACAATGCGTGTGTGCGATGGAAAAAGTTGCTTGACATTATGATGACCGCGAATTGCAGCGATGCTGCATCTTGTGTACGCAGGAGGTGTTTGTAAGTTAAAAGAAGCTTGTCGAGACTTTCTGTTCTGTTGTTCAAGGCAAGGATACGGAGAGCGGCGGAGAGGTTATCGGAGGAGTGACCGGCCACAGACATTAGGATCGGGTGAAGTTCCTCCTCCAAGTCGTCCTGGTCGTCAGCGATGGAAATCATGCTAGAATATAGGGGTGCAGATGGCGTGACCTTGAAAAGATTGAGGAGTGTCCTGTGTACGAGATCTCGTAGACGCTCTTGTTGGTCCGTGAGCCGCCATGACCAATGGGCTGCGTAGTTGTTTCTTGGATACAGTTCCTCGCTGCAGGCGGTCGAGCAATCGTCGGAGGTATAGTTTTCGTCGCCATCGTCATCGACGACATTACGCCATTCGTCTGTCTCCTCTGGCTCGTAGTCTGCATATTCTTCTTCCTCGTCGTCGCCATCCTTTTCGAAGAGTGCTGGAAGAAAGGTCAAGGCGGTGTGCATGGGTGTCGATGAGTGCACATACATTTACGACCGCCACGCAAGAGTCGCTCAAGAGCCCGCCAACCGAGAAGAAGACGGATGTCATCAAGCATATCTGGGATGCAGCTCTTCTGATGTTTGGTTCCTGTGGCGAGGATGGTGACGAAGAGGTCACGCCATATCCATAGCATGACGTTCTCGAGGTTGTGTGCACCGTTGAGGCAGAAGGATTTGACCAGCTGGCCTGTTGAACGTCTTATCTTGATCGGGACGAACATGGTCACGTACGAGCACCTGCATCTGTAATAAACGCTGTGAGCGAGGTGAAATGTGTGTGCGTTGACGCTTACCCGCCACATCCGTTGCCGATTTGGTCGAGAGCGTCGCATGCGAAGAGCAGGCTCGCATGAGCTACTTTGAAGTTGGTACGGAATTCGTAGACGACCTTCCAAATATCGCTGAGCCATTGTACCAAGCTGTCTACAACGTCTGAGAGGAGTTGTTCTCTGCGCGAACGCTCTTTGATGACCGATCTCTTTGCGTCACGCGACAGCTCGAGCAAGAGGGTAGAGATCTCGATCTTCTTGGCTTTCAGGTTTAAAGTAGGCATTCTAGCGTATCGCTGCTGCATTTCTGTGGCGGAGGCGGTAGCCTTGTTTCGTTTATCCTTTGAGACATTGTCGAGTAAGGGGACGAGTTGCTTCTGGATCAAAAGCTGCTGGGCATCGGGTGGCAACTTTTCGTAAACTTGCAAGAACCTGGTTGTCGAAATCTTGAAGAATTGAACGCCTGGATTGTGTGTGACTACCTTACCTTTGACTCGCTGAACTGGACATCGAGGTGGATCGACCGTGACGTTGGTCCACTCAGGTAAATAAACTCGTCACACATAATAACGTCGTGACGGTGACGTGACGTTCCATTACTACGCTATAGTAGTCTAGTAAATCTACTAGAACTTGAATTCTGTCGGGTTCTCGTGATATTTGCAGGTTGCGGTTATGACTGTCGGAAATGACGGTAAGTTGACGGTAACTCAGCGTCTGGCAGATTAAAGCGACCGGTCCGGTGGTCGCTGACTTGTTCTGCCTCGAGGCAGCTTCCATACCTGGGAGCCGACCCCCTTGTGTATCCTCAGGCTGCCCTGCAGCAACGTTGTCGCCGACCCACGTTGGAAACGCGCGTACGTCTTCCTCTCCTTGTTATCAGCTTACCAGATCTCACCTTTCTTTTGTTCCCTCTTCTTCTTCAGCCGACATAGCGATCCGCTATCATTCCACATCAGGCGCATCATAAAAACCCATGTCAAGTCAGTCTCCCCACAGATTAAGAAAGTCTCAGATGTATCCTGCTCTCCAAGGTGAGTCATATCCCATCCCATTTCGTGGTCTCGTGCCAGCTTCCTTCGAGTGCCCTGACTTCGTGAGTGGATGGGTGACCGTGGGGTCATGCCAGTGATTGCGATTACCGGTGCTGTGCTTGTTCTATTGGTCCGCAGCGGTTTAAGCTTTACGTGCACGCACTCCTCTTATACCTCTTATTTACACCCTTTCTCCCATTGCTCTCCAACCCTCGGCCCATTACCTCGTGGTCCAAGGACAGCGGATCTTTCCTTTATGTTCTGATACTTGCACAACAACAGTTCCTGACAAACTTACCATCTACAGCCCCTGCCCAGAACTCACCACCTCGTGAGATGTCACCGTCACCGCGCGATAGACAGCGAGCAGTTAAAGCGCAGTCCATGCCTATCGTTCCATCCGTCATGCAAATGTTCAACGCCGCCAACGTGCAGTCGAATCAACGTCCATCCCATCAGAGCCCTCCGTCGGCCAACATTTCCCTCCAATCAAGACGTTCGACGACACCCCCTTCGATGACGCAACCATCAAACAACGTGTTGAAGCTCCCCTCTCCAGCCAATCAGCTACCTCTGTCTAGAGAAGACGTACAGGAGCATTATACCCCCCCTGCTGCACCAATGCACACTGTCAGTCAGCCGAACGTACATCAACTACCACCCCCTCCGCAACATCCGCCACCACCTACCCACTCCCATAGCCAACCCAACATCCACACGCACGTCCCCATGAATCCTACCATGGGATATCCCCGCCCTATCAACAGGATTACCCCGCAATTCCTCACTGCTATGGAAGAAAACTGGCATATGACTGCCGAACTCATGGCAGAGATAGAGCGCGCCGACTATGCGCAGACCCTGAGTCAGCAAATTGCTGCTCCAGGGACGTCCGGCGTTGCATACGCCGGCGGCGCCCAGAGCGGCGCGGTGTACGTCCGCGAGGCCCCTTCCCCCCACAAAGATTCGGTTATTGACCGAGTCCGAACGAAGGAACACGCGATCTCCAAGGATGGTGGTGACAGGAGACAGGTTCGCGTCAACGAGCGCGAACGTGAACGTGAACGTGAGCGGGATCCTCAAGCGAGCGATAGCGTCCAAGCTCGCAATCGTCCTCTCCCTGCGAGTGCAGGAAATTCGCCATCGTATTCTCCTCCGGGACATCCGCAAGTGCGAGGTGCTTCACCGGATCGGATGTCGCCTTCTTATCATACACCTCAAGGTTCTTCCGGAGAAAGTGGGACTGCGGGAGAATACGTCTCTCTTAAACGTGAATCCTATCAGGCCTCTACTGGTTCACACGTACAGATTCCGACACCTCCTACCTCTCGGAAACCTTCGAACACGTCCGCTGTTGACAATAGCCGTACGACGCCACCTGCGGCAAGCAAGCTTGCTAGTCAGACGCCGCCGCTTCAGGCAATGAACACTCGCACGCCGGACAAGTCGCTTCCTGTACAGGAGGAACCTGAAGACGATGTGTCCGCGTCGTTGAAGGGGAGTAGTGGGCACCTTCAGTACGATCATGGTGGTGGGAATACTCCGCGAGAGGACGATGACGATACTCTGATCGAGAACGATCCAGAGTATATCCATACCGACAACGATAACGACCAGGATGGTGAATCTGGCACGCCTCGCTCGCCCAGTGTGGCCCTTCCTGAACCATACTCTGCACGTCATTACATCCCTCCTGCGACCAACAACCGCCTGGCGAGTCTTACA
Source organism: Chalciporus chontae (assembly GCA_038089555.1). NCBI lineage: Eukaryota > Fungi > Basidiomycota > Agaricomycetes > Boletales > Boletaceae > Chalciporus > Chalciporus chontae. The sequence continues at coordinate 7,875 of JBBPLD010000253.1, read as the reverse complement.
AAACATCATCGGAATGGTTCCACCGATCAACTCGGTCTTCGTAGTTTGGACACCGTCGTCAATTCGAAGCCGGAGAACCGTGAGTCGCCCGCACTTGCCGTTCGGTGGAGCACTGAGCAGTCACATGGTGTCCCAGAAGAGACTGTGAGGCGTCAACAAACTCGTGCTTTCAACGATGTCCGGGATGATCGCAACCATCGTGACGTGGAGCCGTCCCAGAACCAGAACCAGAACCCGGGTTTGAACCATCAACATGCGAGGCTACATCCGCTTCAGACGCAAGTTCATCTAGAGGAACAGTACTATGATGATCCCGCGTCTGTATACCTTCAGTCATACTTCCAGTCTGTCCGTCCGAATGCTCCTATCCCCCCTACACCGCACAGCCAGACTGCTGCTCCCTCTCCATCGCCGTTTGTCTCTGGCATTCAACCCAGTCCGGCTCCTCCCGTGGGTTCGCCTTACCCGTATCCCTTCACGCACGTTCCTCGCAACCGATTATACAATCCAAACGCCATTCCCACTGCTCCGTCCTCCAACTATGATCCCAACCATCCCTCCGTGATCGAAGAGCAACTCGCACTTCAGATGCAGATGTATGCGCTAAACAACAATGGTGCCGTGTCCGATTCTACGTTCTCGCCCTCGGCGACGCCATTCCCAAGTGCTGGATACAACACTCCGTGGGCGTTCCTCCAAGCCACGAGGGCGTTCGGAGGACGACGATTTGATTCGATGAGTTTACAATCGTCACCGAGTCATCAGCCTGTGAATTTGCCGTATACGTCTCGAGGGCGAGGATTGAAGAGGCGTGAGAAGTCGTCCAATCTGAAGACGCCCGCGACGGCGAAACAAAAGGTGGTGAGTCCACCACAGCGGGTGCAGAGTACGCAACCGAGGGATACGAGTCCTGAGCCGTATTCATCGGGTGAGGAGACTGCGGGCGAGGGAGCATATGATGTGGTGCATGAGGAAACTGCGTGGGTGAATGGGGATGAGGGAGATGGCGAGGATGGGGAATGGGTTGACGAGGAAGGTGACAAGGATGAATTGTTGGAGTTGGAGTATCATCCGACGTTCATTTCCAACGACGAAAAGAGGCGACGGAAGTGGGATTCACGGTGGGAAGCGTTACAACAAGCGGTGAGCGTTCATGGTCGTTCGCCTTGTTCGTTTCCTTTTTGTCGCTGACTTGTGCTTGTGCATGTGCTGTTTTCGTTTGGTTGGTTGAAAAACTAGTTCCAAGCGTTGGATTGCGAGACGGATACGACGATGGTTCTTCTCGCTGCGCCGTCTCATTCGACCAAGTTGCATACGTTGACGTCTCGTTCTGTGAGACGGGATCAGTTGATAAAGTCGCCTGCGATGACGCAGATTCGTACGGCGTTCAAGGGTATTGCGTCCCGTCGGCGGACCACTCGTTCACGCACGGCCAGTACGTCGATCATCGACCGTCTGCTCAGTTCGACGAGCGTATCTGGCGGGGACGGTTCAGACTCTTCCGCTGAGGCTCGTGAAGGGGATCTGAAACGGGCGTTAGAGACGGCGTTGGGGAGTCTTGATGCGTTGCGGATGATTTATGAGAACAGAGTATCGAGATGGGAGGAGGAGATGGGGAGGATAACGGATGAGAGGGAGAGGGTGGACTTGTTATTGAGGCAGACGCTTGGGGTGAGTTTGCAGAACGGGAGGGCGTAGTACTACGTGTGGATGGATGTACGAATCTTGTCTTGTTTATCATGTTCAGGGGTCATTCCATAAAAGGTAAACGAGTGAAGAGGAAGTTGCGCTCGTTTCGACCTTTGATGCCTCGCACGATCAACTTTCTTGGGAGCGTCGCTCTCCTCGTCTCTAGCATAACTGGCCCTTCGCTCGTCGTCGTCCCTCTTCTCTTTCAACAAGCAGGATGGCTCACGTCCGTCTCTCTCACTCGATATCCACCCGGGCACTGACGATGCGTACACAGCCCATTTCTCGCCTTTGTGACCATCGCCATCCTATCTGGAACGGCAGCGTTGTTCATCGTCGAAATAATGTCCTCGATCGAAGGAAACGAGTCCTTCCAAGCCTCCATCGAATTCACGACCATCGCTCACTTGTTTCTGGGTAAACGGTGGCATCTCGTCGTGCAAGGGTTGCTGTTCTTGGCTATGCAAGCGCTGGTCATCGCAAGTCTTTTGGAGTCGTTTCAGGTGAGTTTCCAATGGGGGTGGTGTTGCGGACTGACGCGGACGGTTCTGGTCAGAGCATGGACGCTTTCTTGATCAGTGTCGCTCATAAGACGTGTGCCGTCAGCTTTTCTGATGGTTGGGTCTGTGGTACGTCCCAATCATCATGTGTTCAGTCACCATCCGAGACTCAGAATGTACACAGTCGACCAAATCCAACCCAACGGTAACAGTGCATTCTCTGGATACATCCTCGGGTCGTTCGGAACCCTCGTAAGCTCCACCATCTCGTTTTCAAAAGACCACCCCAGTCATATTTCACATAGATCACATTGTCCCTCGTTTTCCCACTCGGTCTCGTTCAGCTCGTCGATAATATTATTTTCCAAGTCGCATCTTTCGTCATTCTTCTCATCATCACCGTCTCATGGATAGTCATATTTGTTGTCACTGGTCTCGGTACCCACCCTGTCCCGGTAGTAGGACGCGATCAATCCAGCGTTGTTGGATTCATCCTCTCAAATTTCTCATTCGTGAGTCGTCTATCTCAGTACGATTCACCCGTTTGATATTCTGGTTAGGTTACCACTGTCCCTGCTTGGGTAAACAACACGCATCCCTCCGTTAATATCCGTCGTGCGGTTTGGTTGTCCATCTTCATCTCCTGTTTCATCTATATACCCGTGGGATGGATGGGCGGTTCTGCACTCGCCCTCCCGAATGGTTTGACGCTTCTACAGGAGTTTGCGACAGACCGAAGACATGGTGCGGTAAGCGTGGTTGCCCGTGTATCCAGTTACGTCTTTCCGCTTGGTATGTCGTTGGTTTTTTTACTCTCGGGATGAACCATTTATGTGTCTCCCCTTTAGCTGTGCTCATCACGTCCATCCCGGTGTTCACCATTGTGATTCGGTATAACCTCCTGAGGGGGAACATATGTTCCAACAAAGCGGCCATCTTTTGGTCAGCTATGTTTCCGTGGATCATCGCCGTTCCGTTCCAAACCAACGTACGTCCTCTCCTAGCTGTCTTGCTTATGCTTAACCACGACACCTGACAGGACGGCCTCACCACAATTCTCAACTGGGCATCGCTTATCGTGACGTCTCCTTCAAATCTCCTCATTCCTTTTATACTGTTCATCATCTCGAAGAGACACATGGCTACTGCGGTCTTGGATGCAAGCGTTCCACCTGAAGAACCTATCACGAGAACGTCATCACACGATATCGTCTCGCTCACGCGCGAATGGCAGCCGATCACGCTGCGGTCCGTCGAGAACATTCCCGTTTTGATCATCACCGATTCTACGGACGTTGAACGTGAGAGCACAGAAGAGATGAAGAGATTCATGTCCGACGACACGGCCAAAGAGAGTATCGACAGGTCTGTTTCGGAAGTGATCCCGATGCCTGTCATGAACCGGGTTTCATCTCCGTCCAAGCATCGACATTACGGACAAGATAAAGACAACGATAAATCTGGGAGAGCGAGGAGTCAGAGTCCGATCGCGGCAAGGACGAAGAGGGGGTCGACGTCGATGGATAAACCTGTTTTGTTTTTAGATACGACTGCGCCTTCGCTTGCGAGATCACCGCCGGACGATCACGAGCATCAACATCGACGGAGACCGTCCCTCTCCATATCCCTCTCGCGTTCCCACTCGATAACGCATTCGTCAAGTTCGGGTATGGACGAGTTTTTCCTCGTCGGTGGTTCTCCTCCCACGTCTCGATCGAGGTCTCATAGCGTGAGAAGCGTGTTGAGCACGATGAGTGGACATAGTCCGAGACCTAGCGCGAGTGGCGTTGATGGGTACGGGGGTGGGGGTCATAGTCCTCAGCTTAGCGCGGATAGTAGCGTTAGCTCTCCAGACGGCCATTCGTCTGCGCCTTTCCACTCTCACTCTCACTCCCACTCCCACTCTCACTCTCAC
>JBBPLD010000252.1:0-17102 GCA_038089555.1 Chalciporus chontae | reverse complement strand
CAGGAAAAATAGTGGTAGATGACCATATATAGGTTATTATTTATAACCAGTTATAACCAGTTTGTGTACAGTTTTGTAAAATTTTGGAAGTGACAAAACTGTAACTGAAACTGGACGTAACCAGTTATAATTTTTCACCCGGTTTCAGTTATATTTCGCTCCAGTTAAGTTAAGTTTCGGTTTTTTTCCAGTTATGTAACTGGACTTTTAAACACTACATACACACTCTATACCATTCCCAATGATTCCAACAACTCCCTTCATCATATTCCTCTTCATCCTCAGTCATCTTTCCTTTTTTCGAACGACTATGTCCCCACCTGAGCTGATCCTATCCTCAGATATCGCACAACCTGAGTCCTACCACTGTCGGGTCCGAGTCCTACCATTGTCGGGTTTTGAGTCTTCAAGTTCCAGTCATCCAGGATCAGTTGGTACATGTTTCTTTTGCTTCCATTTCTCCGTGTTTCTCTACCTACGACGCGATACTTGTGACTGCGAGCTATGATTGTATCGAACTATCATTGGACTTTACTTATATTTCCTTACTTTCGTTCTGTACATATCGGGTTACACCTGAGCTATAAAAGCCTGTACTCAGGCATCAATAAATCACTTTCCTTCCTCCACATCATGTCTAAAGTCTAAGAAATTGTTCGTCCGTCTGTCCATCCGTATAAGTGCAGTCATACTCAAAGTTCATGATCTATCCTACACATCCTCCGCATCTCCTTCTCTCTTCCCTACCTTCGGGTCAATCATCGGACTCCATCCTTGCATGGCTCAAGGGATCATTGGCCTATTCTCAACTCTCTATAACTTGTCAACTTGACAGCATCCCTTTGAGACAAATCATTTGTCCCTCTTCTTATCATTCTCGAAGTCCTGCACCCCAGGGCTTCTATCTTCTTTACAGTGTCTAATTGTCAAAAGGTAGAAGTCTGAAAGGTTCATTCGGTTGCATGTAGTTGTTGAGATTGATCCAAGCACTGTAATTGATTGAGTCTTGACACAAAGCATGGGCGGCATGTTTACGAAGTGAGGCAACCTGATTTTGGAGAGGAACATTGAAGTGCCCGATGTAGCGGTGTGCTGTGTGGTTCAATGTGCCAACCTAGCAGTCCATCAAGACAATCATGAGTGATCAATCAGACAGGATTTGGTTAATTTTTGGCTCGCCTGCATATTATGCTGCACACAGTACACTAAAATCATGTTGATGATACGGTGGGGAGAGATGTTGAAGGTGACTGATAAGAGATACCCTGCTGATTCAATACTTCTTCAACAGCATGCTTTTCATCAGAGTCCATGAGAAAGATGGCAGCACCAAGCGCTCGTGCGAATGGTCGATGTAAACCATGGCTGGGTGGAATGTTGAATTGGTGGAAGTGCCAAATATCACCCCCAGTGAAAAGTGGACATCGGTATATCCACCGGGATCTACCGAGATATGTTTTGATTAATAGTGTCTATATGTTAGTCTACCTAAGGACACCCCTGTCTATCCTCGTAGCATCCTCGCACATTTCAGTAGACGTACTATATTGTCTAGTATCTCCCTACTAGTATATACAATATTGTGCACTACCTTTTCACCATGCTCCTTTATCACGACCACCATGGAAGGCCAGTGGTGGTGTTTGTGTCGTAAATTTTGTCACGGATCACGAACTCAGCTGAACTCGAGAAGGACCTGGTATCGACATCTACAGCTAGCGGAAGATGACGAAAAGGACGCTATACGAACAGCACATCTATCCGAAGACTTTCGCGCACGAGTTCAAGCCGCTTCCACACAATCGAGCTCTTCAAATGACCTTCCTGTGCGTCGAGCAAGACAGGAAGGGGACGAAGAAGAACCGAGGCCTCTCAACCGACAGCGCATGTATGGACCAATGGATGGAGACGACGGCGAGATCCAGAATGGAGACGATGGAGAGATTCCAAACGGAGACGAGGACGCGAATCCAAACGGAAACGAGGGCGAGATCCAGAACGGAGACGATGGAGAGATTCCAAATGGAGACGACGACAGGATCCCCAATGGAAACGAGGGCGAGATACTGCATGGAGACGAGGACGAGATACCGAATGGAAACGATGGAGAGATACTGAATGGAGACAATGGAGAGATCCCGAACGGAGACGAGGGCGAGAACCTGGATCAACATAATCAAGAGCGACAAGGTATTACATCAGATAACTCATGATACTAGCACTGTACTAAATATGGCTTGGATGAACCAGCACCAGCTCAACGAGACAACCCGCTTGCTGATCTCGACCTAGATGAACTCAAAGAGAGTGCGAAACTCGGCACATTACAACGCGACATAGAATTTATTCAGAGCCTACGAAATGCAACATTAGACGACGGTGTTGGACTCACAGGAAATGCGCTCGATCGTCTTCGCAACCCACCACAAACCACACCCGAGATAGAGGATCCTGTTGTCGAACTCGCACTTAGCATGTTCCTGGCCCTCGAACACTCATCACAGGACACATACGAGAAGATTCGCCGAGCCATTGAAAAATGTTTCCCGGGCTCTGCTGTCCTGTCGTTCTATCAGACGAAAAAGATACTTGCAGGACTCACTGGTGTTCATTCGCTGGTCAACGACATGTGCCTCAAGGGCTGCGTCGCGTTCACCGGACCGTATGCTGATCTGGAAGAGTGTCCTAACTCAGAATGTCGCGAGCCTTGATATGATCCAATCAAACTCGCGCGCTCTGGAGGACAGACCAAAGCCCCTCGTGCAGTCTTCAATACCATTCCAATTGGCCCGCAATTGCAAGCTCTATACCGCCACCCTGAAACCGCTCGAAAAATGCGATATCGAGATGAACGAACGAGAGAAATTCTCAGGGAGCTTGAGGAGAGGGATGGACTTGTCGAAAAATACAACGACATCTTGACTGGGAGTGCGTACCTTAATGCAGTCCGAGAAGGCAGGATCACGATGGACGACACTCTCCTTGTCTTTTCAATTGACGGTGCTCAACTTTACGAGAGTAAGCACTCGGACTGCTGGATTTATATCTGGATTATTCTCTGAACACTCACTAGACGAACGCTACAAGAAGAAGAACGTCTTACCTGGCGCGATCATTCCTGGCCCGAACAAACCGAAATATATTGAATCCTTCCTCTACCCAGGCTTCCACCATCTTTCAGCACTCCAGCGAGAAGGTCTCAAGATCTGGAATGCATCCGAGAACAACCTATTCACCTCACATCTAATCCTCTTTTTGGCTTGTGGTGACGGTCCGGGTTTGTTGTGCGCGAGCAACCTTGTCGGCCACTCAGGCAAAGTTGGCTGTCGGATGTATTGTTCTCTTCGAGGGCGACGTAAACCAGCTGGACCCCAATATTATCCAGTTCTCCTCCTTCCCAATGATTACACGGTCGAAAGCTGCAAGCACGATGATATCAGTCCGTACGAAATCATGGTTGGAACTTCGTCCGAATACGCTACAAATCTCAAGTTCTTGATGTCGTCCCCAAATCGAGCCCAATTCGAGCAACGACGGCTCGAGACTGGAATCGTTGGCCCCAGAATACTTCTTGGACTGCAGCCAGAATATATCCTTGGTATTCCCAAGTGCTTTTCCTCCGAAATCATGCACTACGCAGGTGCAAATATGGTCTCGTTGTTCGTCGATCTTTGGCGCGGGACGATTGATTGCGGGCGAACGGACAATCGAAACGAATGGGATTGGCGTGTTCTCGTCGGTGCACAATGGCAAGATCACGGACGTGCTGTCGCCGCTTGTAAACCTTACCTTCCAGGATGTTTTGATGTCGCACTGCGGAATCCTGCGGAGAAGATGAACTCGTTTTACAAGGCAAAAGAGTTCATCACTTGGTTGTATCACCTTGGCCCGGCGCTTCTCTACAACGTTCTTCCGCAAATATACTGGCAAAATTTCTGCAAATTCGTTACCGCACTCCGCATCATGTCTCAATACGATATCACACCAGTGGAGGTCGAAAAAGCTTGCGAATTGTTTGCAAATTGGGAGCAAGAGTTTGAGGAGATCTACTATCAACGACGCGTTGACCGAATCCACTTCGTTCGCCCATGTGTGCACCTATCCAACCATCTCGCATATGAAGCGACTCGTGTCGGCGCACCAATTTGCTCGTCTCAGTGGACCATGGAACGTATGATAGGCAACCTAGGTCAGGAAATCCGCCAACCATCCGATCCTTTTTTGAATCTCGCACAACAAGGAATCCGACGTTGTCAAGTTAACACACTCAAGGCGCTTTTTCCCCAGTTTGATCCACCTGAGAATCTCGCTCCTCGTGGCTCAGAAGATCTCGGAGACGGATATCGTCTGAAGCGTAAACGAGACCTTCGACCAGTTTCGCCTTCGGTTCCCGAGCGCGAGGCAATGGCCAGCTTTCTTGACAAACCCGCTCCCACACAATTTTTCCGATGGGCTCGTCTTCAACTTTCTAACAGTCAAACTGCTAGATCAGCTTGGTCCGAGAATGATAGAGCCGAAGTCCGCATATCTCGAAATGTAAAGGTAATTTTAGGTCTTTAATTATGGTCTGGGATCCTCACTATACTCGCAATTTCACCAGATAAAGCTCGGCAATTCATATCGTTTCGCTGAAGTACAGTACTACACACAGCTCGCAGTACAATCTGAAGATCCTGGTGAAAACTGGCGATTCGTCAATGTCGCTTGCATCTACCTATATGGGGAATTTGACCCTGACCTTGATAGCCTCTCGTACGGCACTGTCAAAAGTTGCAAATTCCTCGGTGAAGCTACTCACCGATTTATCCACGTCAAAAGCATCATCTCGGTCGTTGGAATGGTACCCCATAAGGTTCGGTTACCATCTGGAGTCGAGGAGGAACGGTTTTTCGTTGTCGATATGACTGGAATTGATATCACGGACGTAGCTGCTAATGCGGATGACGATGACGATGACGATGACGATGACGATGAATAATTTTTTACGTTGACTCAGCATGAATACCCTTGTGACAAGCCTAGCGAGACTGATATTCTATGGTACGAAAGTCTATTTCCTCGCACGTTTGAGCTTCCGAACCTCCTCCTCCTCCTGGGCTGGCTCAGAGTCAAGATTTTCAGATTGGTTCATGTCTTCGGCCGATGTTTCAAGTGGAAGTTGCAAGGTTGGGGTCTTCTTTGTCAGAAAATCGTACTCGAAGCCCTTCAGGATGCGAACGTAAGCGGGTTTTGTGCTTGACTTGAGAAAAATTGAGGGAGCAGCACGAGCAACTTGATCGTCTGCGCAGACATTGGAGATGCTACTACGGGGAGTGAGATCAAGATATTAGAACGCAAAATTGATGCATACCTAATGTTCGATCGGGTCAGATCGTTCTCCATTTTGTTCTGTTGATCGCTGACTCGGAAAACAATGGTCTGATACGCCCGATAAGGTTTAGCATATCTGAGACACGAATGACAGATACCACTGGTCCTGGCTTTGCCGGAGTGATTGACATGGAATATGTCCGCCATTCGGTTGGAGAGAGACCATTAAGATTAAAGACAGCAATGTTGTTATCGTCAGTAGCTACGTGGGATTGAGACATGGTGGTGGTGGTAGTACTAGTCCGGAAAGATGTGTTGCGTGCGTCGCGTCTTCCTAACTTTGTCTACCTTGTACCCATACTTCCATCATGTCTTTCCATCCATTCAACAATTCAACACCTGTATTCCCCGGAGTGGATTCCATTTTTACAGATCATTTTAATAACCCTTCCCTCATGCTACAAATACCTCAGGCCCCACTTTAGCCGAGACGTTCGCAAAAGGTCAGAACAACACCCACGCTCATTTTGATCAGTCCAGGCTGACAGCAATGACTCAACAAACGCTCATTCAACGCCAGGTAGGCTACCGTGGCTCGAGTATCTCTCAATCTGTCAAAGGACATGGTACATGCTGATTGGCAGCACTATGAGCAACAAATTCAATCTCTACAAGCCACAAACACGCAGCTACAGGCTGAGAACATAGCCCTACTCGCATCCAAGAATAGTTATGAGTGATATTTTATGTTTTTATGCGCATATATGCAGGTACTGAATCTTAATTTTAAGGGATGCGTTCAAGCGACTCGCTGGTGCACTTCACATCGAGTCTGACAGTCCTGGAGCTGTTTCTGAGACTCCTCATCTTATTGCTGTTTCACATCCTCAGGCTGGTCAATCCTCGAACTCGCAGCTGAAAATCCCAGATGTCCAGGAACAAGACTTTCCGCTCGTCCGTTTCTGGACTCAGCGTAAATTCAAGGCGTGGGAGAAGACAGCTGAACGGATGGCACCAGCAATGAAAGACCTGGCATTTCCCTTCATTGAGGATTAGGAAGGCAAGATTCTGCACGATGAAGTTGCGACAAACATTTTGAAGAAGATGCGTGCGGTGTGGCAAGGTTTCAAATTCCGCGGAATTGCGCCATCCACATGGGGGGTAGCCACGGATGAGGTCAAGAAAGAATTCTATACTGAGGTTGTTAGCCAGCACCGGATGCTAGCTTTGTGCGCGAACAATTGGAAGGCCGAGGCGATCGCTACCGCAAGGTATTCATCTTGGAAACAGACCTACCTGAAGGATCACACAGCCACGGAGAACTCGAAGCGTCGGGTGAAGCAGGAAGGGCCTTCAACCGGGCGCAATAGCAAGCGCGTCAAGATCGACCCAGCGCTTTCAGGTTCAGAGGAGACTACGATACCAAATACCACATCATCGGAGTCGGAAAACGTAGGTTTCACTTATCACCTGGGACTGAGCTCGCTGACGATGATCGCTTAATAAAAAAGTCAACAGAAGCCGCTGATCGCGGTTCCTTCGTACCAAGCAAAGTTGAATCACCCTCCTCACTGGTCACGAACGCAAACAATTCATCCCCAGACGAACCGGAAACTCTCGCTGCAATCCAAACGACAACCCCGGATTCCACAAATGAAACCATCAGTAACGACGAACTGACTTCGTCGGTCAGCCAATCCCATGCCATGCAGAAGGTATCAGACTTGGAGGACCCGGATTCCTTGAAACCCAAGATCAGTGGTCACGAAGCGGCATTTATTCCATTGAAAAACCCTCTGTGAGTGTTTCAAGTTCTCTTATTTGTTGGGCGATAGTGATACATTTGATTAGGGCGAAATTGTTGAAGCAGAAGGAAGTCGAACAGAACAAGGCCTCTCATACCACGGAGATGCAGCCTGAGCCCGAGGGATCTCTAGCAATGACGACAGCCGCGATTTCAGGTACGGAAGAGCCGAACAAGTTGCAAACAAGCCCCGATCCCGAGTCGAGCAAAACGGCTGCTGCTAGCAGTGGCGCTGTGATGCTGCAGGAGACAGCTTCTTGCAAGTCGAATAGTTGGCGGCCACGGAATGCGAAGACAGGACGGTGAATATTCTCTATCCCGTCATCTAGCCATTAGACTTATAATGCATTCACATCCGAGCAGCACCTTGTGCGCCTATCGCTGGCTTAGGCAGGTGAACCCGAGCGGAAACAGCGCTGGTTTCACTGCCTACTGGAAGAGTATTCTCGCGGATCGAAAGAAGGTAACGTACGCTGATCGATTGTACCAAACTATGCTGACAGCACCGTGCTGCATTTGCGCAGAAATATGAAGAGGAATGTGCGAACCTCGTAAGTCTACAGCTGATTTCACTGTATCTGTTCACCGTACTAAATTTCCTCAGGTTGTAACAAAGGAATGGGCCGCATTCACTCAGCAAACTATCGACACACTCGCGAAAGGGACCATATACTAGCTTCGAGTCCCTACAAGCCGGTCAAGTTGTACGAATATGGGTAAGAGGTAAACGAGTGTAAATGGGTAGATGGGGGGCGAGATGGGTCGACAGAGGTGGGGGGGAGGTAGACGAGGCGTGAAATGGGTAGATGGAGACCTACCGAGTAGAAATGAGTCGGTATGCGTATGTGTATGCTCTGGTACAAACACATGGTTTCTGGTATATTTTGGGTGACTCGAGTGAACTACTGGGATCTATTGAGAAAATGATTCGTTTTGAGGGTATGCCTGATGGGACACGAATAGATTTGGGTAGACTCGGGGTACTCGCGGCGGGACGAACAGAATCTATGGAGATCAATGGAGACAATGTTGGGTTACATAGCTTTATTCTCGTACACAGGAGTAGACAACCCATCTACTATTGGTGCCATTTGACTATTTGTACCAACTACGAGCTACCGGGTACATTTCCATGGCTGTGCCTCGATCTCCGGATATCCGATTCTCACTGGGTATCACCTTTGAACTGGCTGCAAGTAAGGGATGGGCTTTCACAGTTATATTGCAATGCATCAATGATCATTTGACTGATCATTGCGAGAGCTATGGGATCAACTGTTGAGTGGAAAACAGGCTGCTCATCTGCTCCAGAAAGTCCGTTAAAGTCAGAAAGAACAAACAGAGGACTTTCAAGCGACAGAGGGTCAAATTGGACATGGTCAATGATGGGAACATGCGAGTTGAATGCTTTCTGGAGCTCTGAATCTCCCGAGTTGGAAGTTTGCAAGTGATCATCGATGACGGCAGCAGCTTGACCTTCTCCCTGAGTCTCTTTTTCTCACACTCTTCTCAACGGCGCAAACATGTCACATCCCCTTTTTCCAAGGTGCTGCCCCTCTACCCCAATCCCTGCGACCGATGTCACAGCTGCGCTGTCCCTTGTCACGGGCGCGACAGATATGGGTGCGTAGGATGCACCAGCAGGCATCTTGTGAAACGACTCAACTCAACTAAGAGCTAAGGCTTACCACTAGACAATTCAGAGCCCGGCTTGCAAGGAAGTTTGAGAGAGGAAACTCCAGGAGAACAAGACTGGGGTTACCAGCCTTGGTCGACCTGGTTTATATAGCACAAGAGTTGTGTGTACATGTTTGTATCTATCGTGAGTCATAGTGACTACTAGCCAATAGCAAAATGAATGTGCTAAGGATGAGTAATGCGCAGTCGCTATGAGTCATGAGAAGTCATAAGTATGAGTCATGCGCAGTCATGCTGACTGAGCATATGAGTAAGCATAGTAAGTAAGAATGAGTCATCGTAATCAAGAGTCTAGACTGAGGTCACATGACTAGATCTTGATAAGATAAGATAAGAAAAAGAGAAGAGAAAACGACTAAGTGAAAAGTGAAAAGAGTTTGTAGTGAAGTGTAGGCATGATTAGGATAAGAGAAGAGAGCGTTCGTAACATCTTGTGTGCTTGAAGTCGGGGAGTTCGGCAAAGGGGAAAAAGGAGCCGCTCCCCAAGGTCATCGTCGATAAGTGTTGATTCTGCCTCGTAACATGTTACTAACTAGGCTTTTAGCACCCACGCGCCCAAAGCGCATCACCCGCTCTGTGTTGGCAAAGGGCAAAGGGAAGGCCGTCACCCCCGAGTCTGACATCAATGAATTCGACTTCCCCCCAGTGACCAAGGCGTCAACCAGTTCCGGGGCTCGGTTCGCAGCACTCGTCACTGTTGTTGGGGGCACTCAAAAGTAGAGTAATTACTGTTGGAAAACTTACCTAGATGATGACTTAGACTGTTGAACATTGTGGTTCGAGTGAAAGATCGATTAGAACTCAGACGAGCTGAGTCTGAATGTTATATACATGTAGCGTGGTAATTAACTACTATACTAAGAGTATTCGCTACATTCAACAACTATACTAAGAGTATTCGCTACATTCAACAACTGCTGAGTCGATGACTCAGATGGCTCGGGCGCAGGTGCGCACCAAGGAGGATCGGGTCGCAGAGGTGCAGAAGGAGCTTGAGTAGGCCCTGAGTGCCCTGGACGAGGCCTTGAAGGAGGTAAAGAGGCTTCGGTACTCTGAGTAGAAAATAGTCGATTTTTCCCTGTCCTGTTCATTTAAAATTTTCATCATCATTGCATTCCCCTGTCTCTGACTTTGTCTGAGATTGTCTGAGTCCAAGTCCAAGTTTGAGTTTGAGTCTAGAAGTCTAAGTCAGCTGAGTCTAAGTAAGAATGAATCATAATAAGCAAGGAATCGAATCGGAAAGAAAGAAATGAATGAAAGGACTTAGGAACGCCAAGTCCTGCAAGATTCCACTCGTCTTTGCTCCATTGATCCACTTTCGTCGTCTATCCCTGCCCAAATACCCTAGGTGCGAGGTACCGCTCGACTAGTCTTCTTCATTCCTTTTCCGACGTCTTTTCCTTTCACTTTCCCATGATCCGATTGCATTGCAAGTCTCAGGTCATTTTCGGGTGAAATAGAAAGAGAGAAACAAACCAAAGTGCGCGTGTCTTGTCGCGCAAACATTGCCCTATCAAAAACGCAAGGCCATCGCTGCATACATCAGCACTGAGTTGCCTGGTGGAGCCTGGTAAGAAATGGGACCTCATCTATAAGCCCAAGTGTTGAGTGTGCCCTGACATTGCAGGTCAGAGAATAACTGCAGGCACCACATAGACACTATAAAAACGCACGAGGCTGCACCCCCAGGATGACAGGAACCCCTCTGCCCCCAACCAATGCAACCACCCATGCAACCAACAGAAATGCAGACCCAATGTCCACACATGCCATGGTTTGGCTTGATGGGGATGAGGCACTGTTGGCTCAGCGAGTGCAGTGGAGTAGGGGGTAGGGGAGATGAGGTTGCCCTGGTGTATGGGGGAATTAACTGGGAATTGCATTCAGTGCATCAAAGAAGCTCAGACATGGGCGGGCGTGTTGTTGTGATGTGTGGCTGACTTCAGTTGGACTGAGTCAAGTGCATACAAAAAATCGGCCAAACACCTGTGAGTGTAACAGTAAGTTTGAACAGAAGCGCAACGAGCAAATGGCGCTCAATTGCACAGGAAGACCGATGGATTTAGGAGATGAAAGTTGGAGATGAACTAGATGGTCAAAGGTAGGCTATCCCCATTGAATATCTTGTTGATGCCAATTAAACGGAAACACCATGGCCGCATGAATTCAGCCATGTTCGCCACACACCCTGGAACTCAGCGCTCATCTTCGTCTTGCACATTTCATTCCCTGCATGTGTATGTTGGGAAACCAGTTGACGCTCTCAGTTGTGTTCACTTCGATTGTGTTATTCACCACAATTTGATATGGCAGCGTGTTGATTGGCATTTCAGATGGTATCCACTGGTGTTATAGCCAACCTCTGAACAGCATTCTGCTTGGATCGTGCAGATCATTCAGGTAAGTCCCTTTTGTTTCACTATCCTAACTGAGCCTCTGATGTTCACTGCATTGACCTTTACTGTTGCCCTAATTCCAAAAATATCTGACTGGATTTTACTATCTCAAGAGAAAAAGATTGTGCACTGTAGCACAGCATTGTTAGCCATGGGGCAAAATGATACACAGGGTAACTTAGATAAACAAAATGTAGTTAAAAGTGTCCAATCTGAGCAACTCAACCAGGTCATACTCGGGTGAACGGTCAAAAATGAGCAGATCATGAAATATAAGCATGGGTATAGAATGCAGGGGATGACATATATCTAAACAGTTTATGCTCCAGTTGCTGTTGGATAGTGTCCACCCACGCGACGTGCATACAGTGTAAGCGATCGATCGATGATGTCTTGAGCGTCACATCTGCGTCAGCTCTCCTGTTTGTTCTCTGGCTTCATGTCCATCCCCACGTCATCGGATGATGCATCTTCAATGTTCTCTCTTATTTTTGCTTCGTTTCTTCCGCTGTACAGTGTTCTCCGTTTCCTCAGCCTCTTTCACTTCAATTTTTACGTTGGTCAATGCAGCAATTGGCGAAATGGCAGACATGTGTAATATCCACGGAATCATAGGTGTGTTGAACAGACGAGCATACAACTATTCTGCTGAGAATAGTCGAGCTGTGTGGGATATTTACTACATAGCACTTGATAGTCAAGCTCTGTGTGTCGTTTACTACATAGTACTATGGAGACTACATAGCTTGGCTGGGTGCTAGTGATCACAGAGACAATATGAGATGAACAAATGTACCTACAGATCTGATGCCTCTTCTGGCAGGCCCCTCATACTTCAAGCCCTCTTGCAGCTTTGAGGAGGATACATATGAACAGCCTTGCAAAACCTATACCATTCATCAGGCCACCTATTCTTTGCATTCAGAAGGAGTTTCTCAGCACAGTCTTGCACATCCCTGAAATGTTGGTTGGCTTGCAGATCAAACTGACGGATAGTGGAATGGTGATTACCACTTGTCTATTCTTTGACGGCTTGGATGATCTAGGGGCGTATGAGAGGAGAAATTGATGCAAGTGATTCACATACCAGTGTGGTCGCTCATGCCACATCAGCTACAGGATAACCTCCAGGAGGGGTTTGGTCATATTGGGGGACCCCCTCACCAAACAGAGACACGTGAAGTACCTGGATGAGGATAGTGTCCCCAAAGTCCCCGCTGGGTTGTGTGGGCTGGGCAGGTGGTTAGCATATGGGAGCCAGAACAAAAGGTCAAAACTTACCTGCTTGAAATAAGGACGAGCATCCAATATTGCCCAGGCTTTAAGGGCTGCGGGTGGTCCTGCACCATGAGATGCAAGATTGTACTCGCAAAGCACAAGCAGTCGAGCAGTATTTAGAGCATGCCTGTCATACTTAGTAATGGGCAAGAGGTGCGAATCTTGGAGAACAGGCTTCCAGTGATCTGCTGGGAAACGAAATCCAAAGAAGATGTGCAGCCGCTCACTCATTGCACCCAATTTTCTTGCTTCTGTTAGATCTATTCCGAGAGACACTGGAACATTTCCTATCGTTTGCCCATAGTATTGCTGGCCTGCATAGAATTGGCGTTTGTTATAGTATTTAAAAACTTTTAATCTTTTGCCCTACGAATGATTCGAACTACAGACTCTGTACTGCTCTAGGAGTAATAGCCGGATTCGTTCCTTTAGTCTGGATACTCCGCGGAACCTTTACGTAATCAGATCACATGACTTGGGTCTAGACTTAGATGAGTCAGCAATGATGTTATGGTCTAGACTCGTGCCTGTGCCTGGTTATTCTTTTGTCTCCGTACACTGCTTTCTATTATATCCATTCCTTTGTATTATCCATATTCGGTTGATGGTCTGTGCGCACTCTTTAGTATCTATATAAACCTCTTGTATCTATCGCACACTTCAGCCTAATCCATTTGTTGCCACCGTGCAATTAAGTTTGAGGTCCACCCATCCCTTTTTTTCTTCCCATCTCTTGTGTGCTAAGGTGTAAGGCACCTAAGTCCCTGCCGGATGATTTGACTCTGTCATAACACTTGGATTAGGCTTGAACGCCCCGCCCGGACTCTAGGGCTAAGAAGTTATCGGCTGTACACGTGACGTACATGGGAAAGCAACCCGCCCCACTGCTGCATATACGCTCGTCCGGCGTTTATAAAATAAGGATAATGTTGCTGTTCCCCATAGTGCACTAGGGGTGGTTCTTGGGTGACATCGAGCCTCGCGTCTAGGAATAGACGATACATCTGGTCCTCCGGTTCGTGTGATTACCGGTAACGTCACATAGGGCAAGCCTTTAACGCCCACTTTCGGTTCGGTTATATCAGATACGTAAATACAATATTTTTGTTTTCGAAGCCACACTAGGGTCGTGCCTAGTTGTTGAAGGACAACTTGGGAACAGTGCGTTGCCACCCCCAAGGCTGAGTCATACGTAAGTAATCCAGCAGCACCGCTGAGGTAGAAAACTCAACATACATAAAATAGAAAAATACATATATACGTATTGGGTATCTACCTTCGCTATTGCTAAGGAAAAGAAGCCTTAGAATAGTATATGTGTCAATACATTTGCACAAAGGGAACAATATCAACCCGCGTGCATTATACCTCCCAACTCCGTCGACGGTATTATCTCCATTCGAAAAAATATTTCCTTCGTCCACGTGTGTGCCCCCAGAGACTCTTTGGAAGATAGGAGTCAGTAAGGGTTTATGTCGGTCGGAGAAGAAGAATATCGCAACCCCGCTCCCGCTGTTTCTTCACACAGTTCTACTCCCGCTCCCTCACATCACTCCTGTGCCCCTTCCCCGATGGATCCTCCTGTAGATCCAATCACCGCTCTCACTGCCGCTCTGCAGGCACTAATCGCAGACAATTTGGACTCCGTTACAAAGAAGGTTGCGGATTCAGGAAAATGGGACGGGGATCGTTCCAAATTTAGATTATGGTGGGTGCAGATATGTGCTTGGGTGTCAATCCAGAAATGGAAAGACAATAAAGTCAGAACCCTTGCGGTATTACTCCGCTTAGAAGGAAAAGCGGCTGGCTGTGTCCAAATTTCAATCGAGGAATTTGCCTCAAAAGAAATCTTACCAATCGATGAAGATGACGATGATTCCCCGCAGAGAGGGTTGACGGCTTGGCCAACTTGGGAAGTTTTCCAACAACTACTCAAAGATTATTTTCAAATAGACGTGCTGGCACACGAAAGTTTGAGAAAGCTTGAAGGACTGAAACAGGTGGGAAACCTGTTGATGTCTTCTTACAAGAATTTGAGTTGTTACGGAAAGAAGCAGAAATTCAGGATGACTTCGCAAAGAAACTCCTGAAGAAGGCGATTGATTATAAAATCTATTATCAATCAAAAATAAATACAGAACTGAACGATCAGATCTTTGATCAAATGGTTGAGACCTTTAGAAGAATGGGTTGAACACTAGAACAGATCACTGTAGAAAGAGGTGCACCCCAACACCAAGCACCTCAGCCTTCTCGCCCCCCACCTTCTTCTTTCCCACACTTCCCTCCATGATATCCAATGACATCTCGTCCCCTCCCACGTTCCCTGGATCCTCCCAGACCTCATTTCACTCCGACCGGTATTCAACCTGGTCGCAGCGCACCCATGGAGATTGGTGCAGCAGTTACCCGCCCTCCTTCACGTGGCAATTGTTTCAATTGTAACCAGCCTGGTCACTTTGCGAACCAATGCCCCCAACCCCACCAGCCTCGTCAGCAAAGGCAACAATTCATCTGGGACTCCAATTCTGGTCAATACGTCCAACAATCTTTTTTTCTGCCGCTTGACAACCAGCAAATGCCCTTCAAAGGTTACAGCCCTTCATCCCTTCACCCTCCTTATCCCCACTTACCCTGCTGGTCCGTCAACCAGCACAATTCAAACTCCATACATGGCGCATCAAGTGTCATATACAAATCAAGAAGCAGAAGCCTACTGGCGCGACCGCTTGGAAACCGAAGCAAAGGCAAAGGCAGCCGATGCTTTAAAAGGATACAACCAATGAGTGAAATGGGTGCTCAAAGGTTAAAAAATACTTTCAATATTTCTTCTTGTAACACTAGTATAGACTTATGTAATAAATTCTTTTCCTCTTCTGAAAAAGCGTCCTAAAATGGCGCGGCGGCAGAAGTAAAACAATCCGTGCTTAATTCCCTTAAGTTAAAATATCCAGAAAAACAAATCCCATCAAAAATATACGTAAGAGCAACTTCTGAAAGAAACGAACTGTCATTACCGATTACGCTTATGTACAATAAAGGGGAACGCTGGAAGAAGATGGAGTTTTCTGCTCTATTAGATTCTGGCGCAACCCAAACCTTCATAGATAAATCGTTCTGTGAGAGACATGGACTTATATTGGAATCTTTTCCTTTTTCTGTTCCAGTATATAATGCCGACGGCTCCGAAGGGGCAATAGGCGGTATCTCTCACAAGGTTTCATTACTATTAGGACACTTAGGACATTTCGAGAAAATAGATGCTTATGTTTCTGTACTTGGCACTCACAACATGATTGTTGGCTATGATTGGCTTCAAAGGCATAATCCTGAAATAGATTGGATAGTCAAAGAAGTAAAATTCACACGCTGTACAGATCAATGCTAGTGATTAAAGGTCCAGTTGCGCAACCTGTAAAAGACTGGCAACTGGACTGAACCCAACTGATCGCAACTGGACTGCAGTTGCAAGTTGCCGACATTTGAGATGAAAAGACTGCAGATGCAACCGATAAAAAAGACTGGTTGCAACCGGTTGCAACTGATGCACAGCCACTCCCTATGTATTACCCTATTTTCCCTGATTTTTCCGGATTTTTCCTGATTTTTCTGGCCCTTTATGAATGTTATTTGAGTTTTTTGATGAATATTGAAGTTAGCCAATGACAATATTGATTAACATGTGATAGAATTCATTCTATCATGTATATACACTCTCTGAGTTACATATTTATCTATATATCATTAGTCTGTGTTGAGAATTGAGTTTATGATTGGTCTTGACTTCACATGTAACTTGATAATATCTGATGTATCACTACAAAAAACATGCTGTTTTGAAATGGTCATATCTTTATGGCGTGTTGACCCAGGGACCGATTTGTAGCCAGGAACCGGTAATATTTTTGACTTCTCCCACGCTAAGCGAAGTAACGGTTGTAACTGGTTGCAACCGCCAAACAACCGGTTTTTATCGGTTTTGGTCCGGTCCTAATGATTTAATTAATTAATTAAATCGGTCCGATTGCATTTGCCTTCCTAAAGAGGCAAAAGACCGAACTGGACCGGACTTTTAATCACTAATCAATGCAGAGTTGTCAATTATTATT
This sequence comes from Chalciporus chontae, assembly GCA_038089555.1. Classification (NCBI taxonomy): domain Eukaryota; kingdom Fungi; phylum Basidiomycota; class Agaricomycetes; order Boletales; family Boletaceae; genus Chalciporus; species Chalciporus chontae. The sequence goes on along the minus strand of JBBPLD010000252.1, from coordinate 507 downwards.
TGAATCAGACACTTTCTTTTTCACATAGAGTGTTTGAGGCAGGGCTCACCGACAAAGTCCCTGTCGAGCTCCATGAATTTTTAGATGTCTTCTTGGAAACTGAGAGTGAGCGAACGCCCACGCGAAAGCATTGGAATCACACAATAGATCTTAAGCCTGATTTTGTTCCTAAAAAGGGTCGGGTGATTCCGATGTCCGAACAGGATTGATAAGGAGTTTTCAAAGGGATATTTACGTTCGTCGAAATCTCCTCAAACCTCTCCTGTTTTCTTTATACCTAAAAAAAATGGAAAAAAGAGATTAGTTATGGACTACCGTTATGTTAACGAGGGTACTATCAAAAATGCGTACCCCTTACCCACTTCAGGCGACCCCTTTTAAAGGGCTAATAGCCTCTACTTTTCTTACAAGAAGAAGGGGCTAATAGCCCACTTTCCTGTGGGCACTCCCATAGCTTTCCCACAGTATGTGGGAAAATGATTATTGAGCTATTTAGATGCAATATAT
>JBBPLD010000251.1:0-17126 GCA_038089555.1 Chalciporus chontae | reverse complement strand
CTGATATGACAGTTATGTAGAGTTTCAGTTCAATTAAACTGATTTTGCCGAAATTGATAACCAGTTACAGTTACAGTTTTGTCAAAAGAGGTATAAAAACTTAACTTAACTGGACTTTTAAACACTACAGACGGCCTATCCGCAGGCCAAACGACTCGAGCGCGAGCCAAACGACTGGCCACCACCTCGAGTGACCCACTATATATATATTTATATTGTCTGTAGCTAGTGTTATATAAAAGATATCATTGGATTTATTCTCTCTACATTTGTGTGTATCTAAGTAATATAGTAAGAGAAACTAGCAACAATAACGACTCTGTAGAACTCTGTACAAACGAGCGAGACTGTACAGTACTGTGATCGTGCTGTGGCAGTGTTGTACAGGCCTGTACAGTCAGGGACCTTTCTGTGCCACTGTAGTGGCTGTGGGTGGCTGCACAGCACAGCACAGCTCTTTTGTGATTTGCTGATGTACGGGACCTACATCAGTAAGGTCATGCAGCAAGGGAACTGTAACACCCCCACGATGTTTCAATGTCTGATGACCGTGATCTTCCAGGATCATATTGGCCGATTCTTATATGTATACCTGGACGACATATTCGTCTATAGCGATAGCCTTGAGGAGCATGAGAAGCACCTCCAAATTACTTTCGAGACACTCGAAAAGGCTGATTTCTACTTGGAGCAGGAAAAGTGTGACCTTTAAAAAGCTCAACTGTCTAGGCCATATCATTGACCAAAAAGGTGTACATGCCGATAGGAATAAAATGTATCGAATCTGGAACTCCAGTGGAGGCCACCGAAATCCTTGAACGAAATCCAACAATTCATTGGATTACTCAAATATCTAGCGCAGTTCATGCCAGATATTTCGGCGTATACTACGCCACTGACGGGAATTCAGAGACATGAACACCCCTTTAAGTGGAGAGAGGTCCACGACCGATGCTTCCAAACGATCAAGGATTTAGCATGCAAATACCCAATCCTGAAAGCAGTCGATCCCAGGAAAGAAGAGCCAATTTGGCTCGTATGCGATGCATCCCTCTATGGGGTCGGTGCACTATATGGGCAGGGGCCCGATTGGAAGACATGTCATCCCGCGGGATTCATGTCAAAAAAGCTGAGCGATGCTCAACAAAACTATAAAATCTTCGAGCGCGAAATGCTTGCGATTATAGAAGGATTATTGAAATGGGAGGATAAGCTACTCGGATTCAAGTTCACAATTATAACAGATCATGAGGCACTCGGGTACCTGAAAACACAGCGGAAGCTGTCGAGTAGACAGATCCGATGGATCGACTACATGTGAGCCCATTCAGCTCATTCAGCCGTAGGGTACGGCCAGCCGACGACAAATTAGGCCATGCTCCACGGGCCGGCTAATGGTTGGCCAGTGATGGGTGGTCACAAAGGGTAGGGGCTGGCCAGTAATAGAATATACTCATGGGATAGGGGTCAGCCAATGTATTAGTATGCCATGAGATAGGAAAGGGCCCAGACAAACCTTCCGTGCAGTAGGGCCTGGCCGACTGGAGTTGGTTGACCACTGGATCATGGATCAGGAGTGGGCCCATTGAATGAGACTCCAAGACTACGGGTGGGCCAGCCATTAAATTGTGATGCATATCCATGGATTGGCCGACAGATTGAGTGTCAATGAGTAGGAATGGGCCGATGTACAGTGGCTCGAGTGGTAGGAATGGGCCGATGTACAGTGGCTCGAGTGGTAGGAATGGGCCGATGTACAGTGGCTCGAGTGGTAGGAATGGGCCGATGTACAGTGGCTCGAGTGGTAGGAATGGGCCAATGCAGTCAGTGTCCAGTGGTAGGGACGGGCCGATGAATTGAGTGTCAATGGGTAGGAATGGGCCGACAGATTGAGTGTCAATGAGTAGGGATGGGCCGATGCAGTCAGTGTCCAGTGGTAGGAATGGACCAATGCAGTCAGTGTCCAGTGGTAGGGATGGGCCGATGCAATCAGTGTCAATGAATAGGGATTGGCCAATACAATAAATATCAATACGGCCAATGCAATAAGTATCCACTAATTGAAATAGCCCGATACATCAAGTGTTAATATATAAAAATGGGCCGATGTAGAGCTTGTCAGTGAGCGGGGACTAGCCAATGCAATTAATGTCAATATGATATTGCCTACACTACATTGCATTCCTCATCCTGCCCAACATGTCCATTTGACATAGCAAATACAGCATATGAAATATGTGTTGCCTACGAGTATAGGCCAGGAATTCTAACTGTCCAAACATGATCCAAGATAAAGCCATAAGTGTGGCATCATCATTCCTGGACTGTTCTTCAGTGGCCGATCCCTCCCTCGGCTGGTGTTCTAAACTCTACCCTTGTGCCAATTGTCTGGTGGCCCAGTTGATTGCTTGCTCCACTGGACAGTAGCCGAAGACGTTATCATCAATGTATTTCATGCCACAATCATCAAATCCACTCACAGTGATCTCAAAACAGACTGATCCATCGTCGGCACCATCTGGCCCACCATGAGGCCCTCCCGAACTCACAAAGCAAGGTCTGCAACAGCCAAGGGAAAAGGCAAGCAGCAAGCAACAGCCGCTCAGAACGATACAGAAGCATCAGCCGGTGAGCAGACAGAGTGGGTAGATGACGAAGAGAAGGCCAAGCCGAGCATGAGCAACAAACGAACCAGGGCTCAGTCGCAGTCAGAGGCATGGCATTGGAGCCGAAGTCCAAGAGGGTCAAAAAAGGTGTGTCAAGCCTTCCTTTCCATTCTTATTTGACATTAACAAACTCTACCCTACCAGCCCCAGTCGTTGAGGTGCCGACTTTCCGGCAAATCATCTCAAGGGTGGTCAGGGAGCAAGGCCACCTTCCTGATGTCTTGGCAGTCGCTCATCCTTCGAATGAATTAACTGACTATGCTGAGTGAAGGGAGTATGCACTCATGCTCAAAGGCTCAATCCACCCTTCGGCCACTCGGTTTGACCAAATGGAGGCTCGCTTCACAGAGCTGGAGTCAGGGCTGTCGGTGGTATCCCAGCAGGTCAGCAGGATGTCCAGAGTTTTGGAAACCATTAGGCAACTACACGCCATAGATCATTATACATCTCTGGCCGCATCATTTCTCTGGGAGCCTCACCCATCCCTCTCGCCTTCGGTGCCTGTACCAATTCCTACAACAGTCGTCCCAGAGGCCACACCTTTCACCTCTGAAGCTGACCTGATGGCCAATGGAGCGCCTGAAGCACCCAAGGTCGCTTTGAGTAACCAAGAGGCTGGGGCACCCAAGGCCGACAGCCCATCCCAATCTCATTTGGGTGCAGCCACTGAGGCGCTATCAAAATGTCCTTCTCAGCCAGCCAGTCTGACTCCTGATCCCATGGATGTTCTGTCAGCCGATGATGCAGGTACTTTGGACAAGGTAGCTTCAGGGGATGATATATCAGGAAAATCCCACACTCTGAATTCTGTCAAATTCTGTCAAATCTGATAGAATCACATCATTTTGCATTTGGTACACTTTTCCTACACTCAACACTACACTTTTTGACCGCATTTTTACTACACTCTCACTACACTTCTCCACTACACTTTGGCTACACATTCTGACCACATTTTTACCACACATTTGCCACACCCCCACCACCGCATTTTTACTACACATTTACTACAGTCTACTACAGTCTTACTACACTTTTGTTACACTTACCCATTACATGTGTGCTCAATTTTTTGACCACATTTTTACTATCTCTTGCTATTTTGTTATTGCTTTAAAAATGGGAGTATAGTACAAAGCAGTGAGAAAGTATTTTGAAAATGTAGCAAAAGTGTACAAAAAACCAGTACCAAAAGTATTGTACATGTATACTATAGGAGATCCTAATGATGTGTAGCCCCATTTCCTATTGCTTGGACTTCACAAAAATTGTGCGAGTGGGTCACATGGTATTGAACTGTCAACCTTCAAATTTTCAAGTTTGAGTCTTGCACTACTACACATTATTGCCAAAAAACAGTAAATTCTTTCGATAGCCACACTTGCTTGGTTCAGCAACTTACTGACTACAATACAGTACAGTCAACTACACATTTTTCTGTTTTTTTCTGTTTTTTTTTTTCGTTGTGAAGCAAGATGTGTGCCAAGTTTCAAGGGCCAAATTCCAGTGTAATGAAAGATTTCGTCACAGTCGGGTCATGCATCCGGGCATGGAGGGGAGCTTGAATTTCTGTTACACTCGCGCTTGCTCGTGTCACACTCAGATGTTTACACCACAAGATTTCCTCCTAGGATCTTGCTCCGTGTGCTGGATAGTCCTATAATTGTCGAATAACCACTTGGTAGTGTACTCCATGACTTCCAGATCTCAGATGTGAGATTCATCAGTCCGATCTCTGGGATCTCAAGGGCAAAAAGGACATACTCTTTAGAAAATGAGCAGTTTTCGTATCGTTACAAAGGCAACACCATCTCAATTTCCATTTATTTTTTGTATGCAATCTAAACACACCACCCCACACCTGCTATAATTTTTATGGGTCTCTAGAGTGTCGAGAATGTGTTGTTTTGTCAGTGTTGCATTGCAGTAGACATTTGCAATAACATGGGCACAATAGTACTTCCTCTCTCGCGATACCTTCACCACCTCAACACCATGGCCGGTGCCAAACACAGCCGGCGTGGGCTCAACAGCCCCACCGGCACTCAAAGGTGTGCGTTAACTCATCATCCAGCCCGGCTGCTCACTCCAGACACAGCCGCTCGAACTTGCCCCACTACTAAGGTAGACGTCATACAAACTTGACCAACATCACGTGTCTCAGTGTTACATTTGCGTGACTCGACATCAAAATCCAAATCAATCTATTGAGTATCAAGGGTATGGAAGTGATCTATGGAAAATGTCAAGGAAACTGGAAGGTATATTATCCATTGAACAAAGAATGAAGCCGTAGTAGCCGAAGATTTGTTTTAGATTAATAGTGAGTCTGAAAGGCTCTGGAGGGCAGGGAATAATACAATTCGAGTCCGACAGAAGTCCAGCAGTAGCCGAGGACGAGCCGTGTTGAGTGCCGAGCGCTCTTGCAGACCGTATGGCGAGGCGGAAGCGCTGCCACGAAGCGCTGATCAATAATGTTGCAGTGGCTAGACAGGCAAAGCAGGCAAGACTGCAGGCAGTGAATACAGACTCGGACCTCGAGGTGCAGAGCACATTGGTGTGTCTATTGCATCACTCACACATTGATTCGAGAGCTGACATGGACCTGCACCACAGAAACCATTCGTTAGCACTAGCCCTAGTGTCAGTATAACCAATAATGAGACTTATATCCTTCCCGGTCCTCCCGATGTGCTCGAAGCCTTCTCCAAGGTCCTAAAGTGGTTTGGGCATGACTCTGGAGTTTCAACCATGAATCCGGAGCACCAGGAACTCACTACATCATTATTTCTTCTCCCCGAGTCAACTCAACAGGCCGAGTTCATTCCAACACCGAACATGTGTCCCTTCGATATTCCTCGACCCAACATTGCCACGGAATCCACGAATCCACGACTGCTCGACTGCGAGGAATCCCCGTGCTCTCCGATGCTCTCCGACCGCTCCTGGAGACGATTTGTGACCTGCGAGGAAGTCGTTGATGATGAAGACGACATTGTGGCTATACGAGGTCCTCGATGGCGAGAATACCTGGTCAATCCATTCAAGGGGCCGGGAATGCTCGAGGAGATCCTCGTCGAGAGTGGCGAGACATTGGGAGCATCCGAGTCGAGGGAAAGGATGACAAGGGTTTCCGATGGGTTTCAAGAACCCGCTGATGAAGACACGAGTCAAGTTCACCCACGCTGTCACCAAACTGACAGCGGGCTCCCGAGCATGGATACCGAGACCGTTACCGAAGTGGAGGATGGTGATGAGAATGATGATATTGATGAGGAGAAGGCGGGTAGTTCTCGGGACTACAGCTGGACACTGCGATGTCCCCCAACTGTTGAGGCTGCGAAAAATGCATTAGCTGATCTCCGGGAGCTCCTGAAGTTACGGCGAGGAGACAAGAGGCGCGACAATGGAAACCTTAACCCCATCCTTGAAGAACGCCTTCGTGCAATGAAGGACTTTCTCGTCACCTTCGTTGATGTTGACAACAAACTTAATCTTGCTGGTGGAGAATGGGGAAAAGCTGCCCTTCAAACAGCACAACGAGAAGGAAATGGGAAGGCATTCGCGCGGCGCCTTTGTCAGTGGACAAAGCGATACATCAAGGATCGCAACAACCTACCCATTCGTCAATCGACTCCAAAAATTTCCCGCATCACGAACGAAGAACTTGCAGCCGACATCAAACTTCATCTACAGAGCATCGGGAAGTACATCCGTGCCATGGATATAGTCGATTATCTTGAAGATCCTGTTGTCCAGAGGTGCCATGCGTTGAAGAAGACAGTCTCATTGAAAACTGCGCAACGGTGGCTGAAGGCTCTAGGCTACCGCTGGAAACGAGAGAAGCGAGGGCAGTATATGGACGGCCACGAGCGGATTGATGTGGTTGAATATCGTCAAAATGTATTCCTTCCTGCATGGACGAGCCTTGAGTCCTGTTTGCAGACATGGACAGCAACTGATATCACCATTGACAACGCCCCCACCCTTCCCCCTCTAGTCCGTCGAGTTGTTGCTTGGTTTCATGACGAATCAACATTCTACGCGAACGACCGCCGCAAAGTTCTCTGGGAACATGAGAACGCCGATGCACTGCCTCAACAAAAGGGGGAAGGCGCATCTCTGATGGTCGCAGATTTTGTGTCTGCCGACTACGGTTTTCTTCAGTCGCCGGATGGAACAGAGTCTGCACGGGTCCTCTTCAAGGCCGGGAAAACACGAGATGGATATTTTTCAAGTGGCGAAATTCTGCAGCAGGTTGCGCGGGCGATGGAAATACTCGAAAAGCACTATCCGGATGACGATCATGTCTTCATTTTTGACAACGCGACATCCCATGTCAAGCGAGCTGACGATGCCTTATCAGCCCGACATATGCCAAAAGGGCCATCTGCGACATGGGGGGTTGGGGTATCAATGACAGATGACGAGGGGAAGATAATTTTTGGCTCTGATGGAAAACCGCAGAAGACGAAAATTGCCATGGCTCCTGCGCGCCTCCATAATGGAGATCCTCAGCCCCTTTACTTCCCCCAGGGACATCCACATGCTGGCTGGTTCAAAGGAATGGAACAGATCCTCCAGGAACGAGGCTACAACACCAAGGGTCTCAAGGCCGAGTGCAAAGGATTCAAATGCGAGGCAGGGCGGAAGGACTGCTGCTGTCGTCGGATATTATTCAACGAGCCAGACTTTTTGAATGTCGAGTCCGTATTGGAAACTCGGTGTTGCGAACATGGCTTCCGGGTGATTTTTTTGCCCAAATTTCATTGTGAACTTAATTTCATTGAGATGTGTTGGGGGTATGCCAAACGAGTTTATCGTCTCAACCCCCCCTCGTCAAAAGAAGTTGATCTCGAGCGAAATGTTCTATCCGCACTCGCTTCAATCCCGCTCTCATCCATGCAACGGTAAGTTTTCTCTTACTCTCGCTTTTTTTGGGTTTTCATTTTCATTTGAATAGATTTGCTATGCGATCTCGCCGCTTCATTGAGGCCTATAAACATGGTCTTGATGGTGCTCAAGCTGCGTGGGCAGTGAAGAAGTTTCGCGGCCACCGAGTGATGCCCGAAACATTGATGTCCAGCCTCGATAGGTCCACCTCAATGTCACAATGACAAGTTAGAGTACATTACCATTCAACATATACCGTTACATATATGATACAATACCCAATGCTCATCGAGCAACTTAGTTGAAGTTATCCAATCTCCGATGCACCCGGCATGTCGCCGGCATTGCTGTTAAGTCCTGCTGAACACGAGTGTCACACAGAGTCACTGCACGTGATGTTGGTCAAGTTTGTACGACGTCTACCTTACCTCTAACCTCAACAACACAACACGGCTGGTGCCAAACACCACCTTAGGCACCACATCTCGGAACTTTTAGACCCCATTTAGGTGGGGTTCCTTGTCGACGCGAAAGTGACCAAATAGGCCCAGAATCTGCATCGGCAATATCCGCAGGCCGTCACCGCATTGCCTCGGGCTTCACAGAACTGTTTTGGGAGCGCTTCTTGAGGCTCTGCAAACCGTCCTTGCGGCAAGCATGCGGTTCTGGGATTGTGTAGGTCCCGCTGCCCTTTCTCGCTGTCTCTCTCCCACCATGGCACCCCGGTCTGGAACGCAAGCGGCCCTACCCAGTACCTCTAGCGGTCTTGGACAACACTTCAGTTCACCTCGTAAAGCCAGAAATGCGGTCAGAAAAACTCAGCAGTTTGTCACTATCCCTGGTCGAAACAACAAACACCAACGACTCCTTGACCACCTCAACGATCTACTAAACCATAAGCAGCCTCAGATCCCCTCTCCAAGTCATGCCGAACCCAGTCCTCGTCAATCTCAGCCCAATGATGATGCTCCGACGCACGAACTACCAGAATATCATTCTGCCGCAGAGGATTCCGTGCAGTATGACATTCCGGATGACGATCATTTCCCCGAAGCCAAGGCCAATTCAATACCCACAGCCAAGGCTTCACGCCATTCCGACAATTGGAAAAAGGTCATCCCTACGTTGGTCGAGCCGTTCCTGCAATACATTACGCAGACACTCGGTAAACCTATCCCTCAGCCTAATCTCACCATCTCTCTCTGTGCGCAAGGATGTGCACCCAAGAAGACCATGCTGACATGCCTCTATTTCAACTGTACGTATATCCCTTTACACCCGAGCCATCCCCTTGACACGAACATTAGACTTTTCGTCCGTCACTGTACACTCATGCCCATGTGCCTCTCTCCCTCAAGTCCTCCTGCGTTCCGGGCTTTTTCCTACAGCACCCTCACAGCCACGGATGGCAGTTTCCGTAGAGCTACTGTCCTTCTACCGCGCACTGTTTGAACGATCCTGCGATGCAGTAAACGCATTGGCAGCTGCTCTCAACTCCCACTACATCCGTAGAGGCTTCCGTATTTCAGGACGAGAGGTAATGTATATTCAAGTACGCAACTCGGTATTTGTATTAATAGATTTTCAGGGCAAGACAATTCAGGAGCCCTTCCGTCGCAGTCTAAGCCAAGCCATCCAATGGTTCGACGTTCTGCAAGTCGAAATTGAACATCGCATGGAGGCAACTCTCGCAAACTCTCGCGCGCGCCTCTCCGAGGCGCAGTTGCTGGATGGCCAACAGGCGGATCGTCCTAATGATACGACGTCTGATCGTGAACCAACAAACCCCATCTCGACATGTTCCTGTCCATCGCTTCTTGTTCAGCGTTGCCCTGCATGCTTTGGAGGCAATAGCCATGGGAGTCAACTTGCAGATGGCGCAGACATTCATGTCGCTACCGATGGGAATTTCCATCATCGTCACAGGCGGTCTGCTGGTGACTGCCCGATTTTCTACGAGCCCATCTATTTCCTTTCGAAAGCGCAGGTCGACGCTGTGGGGAAACGCATCACCAAGGCACGCAAGCGTCCCGCCCGCCAGCGTAATACTCAGGTACCAGATTCAGCTGTCGATCAATGTGAATCATCATACGAAGCCGCCGATGGTAAAAAACAAAAAGCTGCGATGGATACTTTCGATGATACAGGAGTGATGGCTCTCATATGCCGTCATGACATTCCACTCTTCTTCGCTAACATTGATACGCCTGGCGAGCAGCAGAAGTTCAGCATCGCTCTGATCGAACATTTGTTCTCGCTTCTCCCGCGCGAAGCTACCGTTATCGTTTTTTATGATGTAGGTTGTGTCACTGATCGTTCGCTGCGACAGGTACGTTAGTCGTGTGCCTGTGCCTATCACCTAACTGACCCTCATGTACAGTATGACATACTCGACAGCAATATCGTGTCACGGCTGTGATTTGCCACCACAGCAATGCATGCCTATGGGCATGAGTGGGCATGCCAACTCGTATATAACCCTCGCATAGCCGAAGGTCTTGGCTTGTCCGACGGCGAGGGAACAGAACGACTCTGGTCACGCCTCATCAAACTCATAGGCATAGAACGCGCATCTTCGGTATGTTCACTTAGTCATTGCATTGAATTTCCATTAAGTAACCACTCGCAGCGGCAGCGCCGTATCTGGCTTCTTGATCATCAAGTATCCGCCATTGGTCTCAACATGCGGAAAGAGCTAGGTCCCTGGATCAAACGCCGCATGAAGAAGGGAGTTGGAGAACAGGGGGATGTTGCTCAAGATGTGCTCGATAGCTGCGGTGTATCAACCACCAACCTGCGGGATCAATGGAAAGCACAACGAGCTGCTCAGCTCTCTATACGAGCTCGTAAGTTTTGCTACTCAGCGTTGATATTCTGCTTACAGTATCCACTAGACGCTCCCGTGAGACTGAAAAAGGAGCTTGATAGTGTTCTCGTATTACAAGCAGACCTAGATGCATCCGAGCGTGCACTGCAAACTGCATGTACCGCGATCGAGAAAGATGACACCACCGGCGATGCGCTCGACATTCTCGACAGTATGGAACATAGCCATAGCCGTCTCCTGGATAAAATCGAAACCCTGTACGCTTCTTTGAATGTTCAAGATCAATTTCCCCAGTTAGAAGGGGTGCCTCTGGAGTTCGTACGGACTTTACTCATGGCTCGGGACCTCAAGATCAATATTCGTAAAAGGGCGATTGGAAGCTTTTTTGAGTGGGACAAGCTTGATCGGGCAGTCGGCGGAAGAGACAAGACATTAGGTGCGTATTCAACTCTTGGCCTGCCCCTTAAATTTGATTGCATTCTCAGGAACGAAACTGCACCAACAAACGCGGAAGGCGATATCGAAACGGCAACCCGCCCTTATGTCCGCCATCAAAAAATTCAACAAATATTGTGAGCAATTGGCAGAATTATATGATTCAACATTCGCAATCCCACTGCCCACACCACTCCCTACCAAACTCGCTGAACTACGTAGTGACCAGACGCTACTGCAAGACGTATGGATATCGCCTGCCGCAGGCGAGATATCCCGGTGGTTAGAAGACACAGATGTGCGTGATGGCATCCGCGCGGTGCTGAAATGCGACCGTTGCCGTGAAGAACAACGACGCCTTGGCATAGAAGCGGACAACATGTGCCGCTGGTTCAGTCTGGAGTTGTTCGTTGTCGAAGTTGCATTACGGCAGCCGGAAAGTAAATCATTTCGTCCCAGATGGTAACATAGTAGATCCTACTGAGTTCACTTCCAGATGCACTTCTACATACATTGCTGCAGCACCGCCGCGAAGAGGTACTGGAGCTGCAAGAGCACTGGCCCACGCCACTCGCCTCTTCAGTACGCTACACCACTCAAGCAAAGGAGGCAGTTCGACTTGCGGAGCTGGTCACGGGTGCTTCACCCAACGCCGCTAAATTACATTGGCTTCCGCCCATTACCTACCCCCTACCAACCATTGATGATACCGAAGACGATAATGGCATCGAAGAAGTGGATCCCTTTTTAGAACCTCTCCCGCAACCTGAACAGGTGCTGCTCGATGACGTCCTGGATGGCGGAGATTATGAGGATGAAGAAGACGTCAACAATGAGGCAACATTGACGGTGAAACTTCAGTGGAACCCCCCTCACGTAAGTGATGTTTTCCCCATCTAGTCATTTGTCACACTTCACCCAGAACCTCACTGTCGACGAGATCAACATCTCAACCAATTCACTCATCACTAAAGGTGATATCACAGAACGTGTCCGCCCTCCTGCCAATGGTTTCCCTATGCTCATATTTGAACCCAGAGCGATCGAAATTCTAGGTTGTCGGGGTGCTCGACTTAACGACACCTGCCTCAATGGATGTGCAGCGCTTCTTTATTCACATTTTCTCTCGCCTCGTTCACATGACATTGCTATATTCTCAACTCACGACCTTTTTCGTATCTGATACAATGCAGATGATAACGTTCTCTGGCGCAATATGTCATGGACCAGGTATTGGGAGAAGTCTCTATGGATTTTGCCGATCCACCGTCCATCATCATGTGGCCATTGGGTCTTGTGCACAGTCCATCTCCCTTCACGCCGCCTGCTGCTATTTGACAGCCTTGCCGAGGAGCGCCCTTGGAAAAAAGACCTTCAGGTAAGTCTTACAATTAATCCGAACATATAGCTTACACATTACGTTCTAGGACATCGCGAAACTTGTGGCACGCCTTTCGAAGCTTGCCTCGCTGAAGCATGGTGCTCCGTGCAGAGATGTGGGAGAATGGACGGCAATACCTACCTCGGTACGTTAACGTGGATTTGTACCTGCTTCCAGATTACTGATACCCATCTAGACAATTCCCCTGCAAACTAACGATGTCGATTGTGGCTTATGGGTGCTCGCGCAGATCGCAGCGGTGCTAAAGAGTCACGATATTACTGCCCTGAAAGAATCTGACATCAATGCCTTCCGGCATTACCTTTGTACACTTGTTCTACAAATTCCAGTCGCCTACTAGATGTAAACAACCTCAATACATCTCGTTCATGTTCTTTCTGTGTAAGAGCCCGACAAATATCCAGGCGTGAATCCCTCAGTCGATTATGTACGTACGTGCAGCCAGACTCCATTGAGAATCCGCCGATAAAGGATGGCGGACGAGCAGGGACATCTTCCCAAAATGTTGAGTGTATTTCTTCAAGTCGAGGTCACCACAGTGTGGTGCGATCAGATAAAAGTCAGGGGATGTGATCGAGGGAGTAGGACATTATCTTGTATTCTCCCAACTCCCTCCGTGATTCCATGAGTAGTACTGATCGTAGCCGTACTGTGTGGCTAGTAATTGGTGGGAACAACCCAGGCATCTATTGACTGTGGTGAGTAGTGTGCGAGTATCCCCCGATGAAACGTTCAACGATTCATCCAACATTAACTCGTAGTCCCGTTATTCCCTGTGGGCGTTCCACTCCGCCGCTCCCAATTGCGATCGAATGTGTGTCGATGAATGAAGCCACATCCCTTCAGCGCGTATTGCATCCTGTGGTTCGATCACTGTCAGTCGAACCAAGCACACAAGATATACTAAGCGCATTCGATTGCACACCTGCCGTCAAGACTTTCTTCAATGGAGAATCTTACGATTTTTACCCAGTAGCCATAGGTGCCCCTGCTGGCATTCATCGGTCGAGGTAAGAGAGAGTATTTCAAGTACGATCACGACGTGCTACGTGCTACTGACAAAGTGTATTGTGGCAGGCAAGGGGCCGTCAATTCTAAGAGATCATTTACCCACCATCGTTGGATACACACAACAGATTTTTGGGAGGCTTTCGCATTCATGGTTGCTAAAGGCCTCGGAGAACGCATGCCGCCGCTGATGGGTACTTGTGACCAAGATAACAGTGGTAAGTCTGCTGCTTCAAGTTGAAATCTAGCATGATCATGCTTAGCAGCGCCGCGGCGACAATCTCCCATAGATCCTGATGCTTATTCTATCCATTTATTGGGGGATGCATTCACGAACCGCCTCCGCCTTGGCTTCCCGACGCCGATGCAGGAGCGCACGTCCGTGAATTCACGATTCAGCCCCAGCTCAGAGTCAGAACGCACAAGCTCAACAACACATCATCCAGGAGTTTTATCATCCCCAATCTGTCCACACCAGAGCTCACAAGCCACCACTCCATCGCCGATCATCTACACTCATGTTCGGACGTTACGGGGAATTATCGAGAGCCGTTATTACAATGCGGACCCCTCGCGAAGTGCTGAAGGACGGGCACACTTACTCGGTGATCGCGCTGCCCGCTATCTCGTTGCTCACGGTTATACACAGTTGGACATTGACATTATCATCAAGGCTCGCCGTACAGCTGCGTCCGATACAGAGTTCACCTTACACCTTGCTGGGTTGGGCATGGCATTGGCGGAGGCGAGCTACTTGTGGGATCTGATCAGTGCATAACCAGAACTGTGTTGTAATAGTATTTCAAACTATCAGTTAGTCTGAATTCGTGTAATGTTCTTTTTCAGTGTTTTCTTAAGTTGTGTCGTTACGGCAAACGGATCACTCGTGCGGACACTGCGGAGTACTTAGTAAATGCTGCAGCGGCAACCACACTGCAACCACACACCGACTTGAAAACATTTCACTGACAAGTCCTGACATTCTCTAGTTCTCCCCATCGTTTTCGAGGGTGGGCACATCAAGTTGGGATTGGTTCCCAGCAGTTTTGGCCCAGGTTCAGAGAGCGAAAACTCGGTGACATGTCGGTCGGGACTGCCCCCGACCCTCGTACTACCGTCGAGCAACCATCCCTTCACCGCCGTCCGTGTAAGTACAAGCAAAGTCCATGTTACCCGCAATCAACTAATTGGATCTTCTTTCAAAGTTTATTCCGAGTCAGCCCTTGAAAGCCCGTGGATCTGAGTCTCCATGATATATATCCTGTTGCTAGCAATGGCGTTGGCCATCGCCCAACTACTCCCAACCTTGTCGCTCTGCGTAAGTTTTCACTCTAGCAAGGTATGCTCTGTGCTCCTCTAGCTCTGATAGACATGCTGACTGTGACCGTCTGCTGAAGATGTTGCAAAACGGTGACAGTTTCGCCACCCATTCACAGCCTGACCCCTTGGGGGATTCAGGCAATTTCTTCGTCCCGAACGAGGAGCAAATTGGTGGAGGTCGTCGTCTCCCCTCTCTGCCACCGGTCCTCACGCCAACGCGTTTCCGCACATCTGTCAAGGCCACTCCCCGGGACTCTGGCCTGGTTCGTAATGCTCAAGCTCGCCGTGGCCGTTTGCTTGCGGAGGTTCCAACCTCAACGCCAATCGAAGAAGATCCATTTGTTACCCCACCCTCTTCTCGCGTTGACAGTAACCAGACCGCCGTCCAGTGTGCAAGTCTCCTCTTTGATGGTCCTGGAAACCATTCGTTATTCTTTCTTCCTGACAATGGCGCTAATGGTATGGTTTTCATTCTCACCCGTTTATGAAACTATTCAACTGCATTATTAAATGGCCAACCCTCACCCTCTATTGCTACCAAAGGAGTTCAGCCACAAGCCGAACCTGGGCAATCGAGGCCTCCTGTCTCTGCAGGGGCTGCCCCGACGGAAAACGCTCGTGAAAATGGTAATGTCTCAGAAAAATGATGGTCGCCACATGTTCTTACTATTTTCTTTCTAGCTTTACAGTCAGACAAGGGCAAAGCGCGTGCCCCCGTCTCCGCGGGTAGCGCGATGCAGACTACGTTGATGTCTTACTTGACACGTGGTCCAGCTCCGCTCCCTCCCGTGGTAGAATCTCGGGACGATCTACCTGTCCCTGGGACACCAGACGAGGATACCCCACGCCAGGTCACAAGCAACATGCCTAAAGCATCGACGCCGGACCGTGCAGCGTGGCAACCAGATGTGGCCCCGAATTTCCAAGATTTCCAAGACTTTGGAGCTCGTTACATCCCTGATCGCCTGGACACTCCTTCTCCTCCAGAGAAGGTTCCAAAAACTGCTTCACTCATGATATTTGATGATGACGCAATGGCAGAGGGAAGCATGCCGACATTCAATTCAGGCCGTCCTTCAACTGCGATCATTGAGGTTCTCGAAGAGGGTTTCCAGGCGATCAATGACCTATTTAGCAAACTCGCAGGCCAAGTCGGTATGCCATTTCAGCAAGTCGTTAGTCGCTTTACGAAGCAGTTCTCCCGCTTGAACTCCGCCAACTACTGGAACCTCTACCAAAAATACTATATGGCAAACAAAGCTCAGGAGTTGGCGAGGCTCGAGGAGAACGAGCTCGTCGATGGCACACCATGTAAGGGATTTCTTTGGATGACCTTCGCAAATTTCTGATTGGTTCATAGCATCGCGAGCGGCACGGTGCTACCAGCTGTTCCGTGAGGCATATCCGGACACATGGCCTGAGATTCTCACCACATTCAATGAAGCCGAGACCCTTGGTGAGATAGAACAAACGATCTCCCAACGACAGCAATTATTCAACAAACTGGCGAAGCGCTTCAGACAGTCGGTAGGTTTTTTTTTTCTGCACTATCTTCCGGGAATATCAGCCTAAAGGAGTGCTTAGTTCTCGGCCATGGCCAAAGCACATGCTTTCGAAGGCATCTTCATTATGGCTGGAAGTGTCGTCAATCAAGATGGCGGCCTTGGCCAAGTCTTCACCACCTCCGGTGCGGAGGATGTAAGTCATTATATTCATATACTATTATGTTTTGACACCTGCTCACGCTCCCTCACAGTTTTTTGTGGACCGCTGCCATGCCGATAATCATGAAATTGTCAGGCACTTTAAGGCACACGTTTAGTAAGTAATAATTTTATTTTATTCTACTATATGATACCAACAGTGATATTTGCTGTAGTAATAAAACCTCGCTCGCAAATGTGGTAGCGTTTGAGAGTCAGAACGACGAGAAAGCGGAAGGAGCATCTTCCAAGAATGAGGTAGAGGAGAATGAAGACAATGATCCAAACGAACGTGAGGACCATGCGCGCGTTCGCAAGGCACTCGTCAGTGCGCTTGGTAAGCCTCCTCACTTACAGGGTAGTACTATAGAACACTAACTGTCACACAGTAAAAGTGGGATGTAAGTGGGCAGGCAGCAAGTTATTTCCGTGGAAAAACTTGCCTGGAAAGCTTGCAAAGAGCGGAGTGGTATGCCATAACTACCCCGACAATGTTCTATTTCCTGGCGAGGAGCGGCAGTCGCGTTCAAAGGGCGGTTCGAAGGGCATCTCCGATCTCACCCTCATCAGCAAATCTCTGATTTAGGAACAGTTCTCACAGCCGCTCGGCTATTACAGCATGACATATAGTAGCGGACAGTAAACTCACAGGCGCTCAGGGTTCCAGGTGGACAGTACGGCAAGGGTACATCACCTCATATTGAATACAGATTATGTCACTCGCTGACAATTGTACAGAGTGACGGCGGCACAGGCCGTTCAGAGTCTCAGGTACTCAGAATGACAAGGGTACACTAATTATGTTAGGTTACATCACCCTGCCGGTCGACAGCGACACAGCGTGACAGTCGCTCGATCCCCACAGAGCCCAT
>JBBPLD010000250.1:0-17141 GCA_038089555.1 Chalciporus chontae | reverse complement strand
TGCCTTGGTGCGCTGCTTCTTGTCGCTTCTAGCCGCTGGGGCACTACCAGTGGCAGGGACTTGGTGACTCAGAACGGCGGGCTTAGATGATGGCACTGACGGCAGATTACCGGTGGTGAGCTCAGTCGTGATAGCCTGGCGGCCCTCTCGTTTGCCCCCCACCTGCTGTCCCCCATCGGTAACCCTCGGCTTCACCGTTGATTCGTCATCGTCGCTTTCTATGGCCCGTCAAACCCGTTTTCGTGGCAGCGGGGGATCATATTCTTCACTGTATTCGTTTGACGGACCACGGTTACTATTGTTAGTCCTAATATTTATTTGTTGTCAGCATATCACGATGACCGTGCTGTCGGTGTGGCGACATACCTTTTGGTCTGTTTCGCGCGCGCGCGCAGTAGTACTGATTGATTGGAGAGTACTAGATGTTAATGCTCAATTTAATCATTTAATACTATGTCAACTTACGTGTCTTTATCTTTGGGAAAGGGGGTGGGTTCACGGTTGCATACTCTCTTTAGGTTGTGTCCGCCGGCCGTTTGGGTAGAAGCAGTAGCTGAGAGAATGTCCTTCTTGATGGAGTGGGCAGGCTCGAGAATACGAACACGTGGCGGGAGTCGGTTGAGCTAGTAAATTATATGAGAATTGATGCACGCAGGCAGGCAAGTAATATACTTACATTTGTATTCATGGAGGGCTTGCCTGCGACTTGGGGGATCTTGCCGTTGCGCACAACCAGTGTAGCCGCAAAATCAGCTTGACCGGTTTTTGTGCCAAGTCCTCTGGCTGGGTGAGACGAAAACTAAAGGATTAACAAGTGAACAGTTAAATTTTTAAATGGATAGATAAGCTGAGAACTTACCGCTTCATCATTCAACGCAGGGACTTGAACATCAACGTCCCCGGTTGTCTGACCGCGTTTCGCCTTGGGCGCCACCAGATCGTGTTGAGCAGCCTGGCTGGCTTGGACCCGTTTGCGTGACCGTTCCTCACGCTTTTTTGCTTTTGCGGCAGCTTCCTGTTGTCGAGAAACCTTCTCCTGAGAGAGATCCTCTGTGAAATAATCAATTAAAGACAAATTACGAATATTCGGGTTTAATACTCACCATTCATCGCTTGAACTTTACTACTGGGTCGACGAACGCGGCCACTGGGAGCACGAGTGCGCTCAGCACTGCGGGGCTGGACAGCATCTGAAACTTTAGGCATGGCGTGAAAATAGAATAGGGCTTCGAAGGGTGAAAATCAATGAAGTCTAGAAGTTCAAGTTGTGAGTCGAAGAAAGCACTGGCAGAACGAGGAATGAAAAATCCAGACAGGGCGCTCCCTTAAATACCTCGACAGAGAGCGGCGAGACGCATAGTCGGGAGTCGTTGGGAGTCGTCGGAAGACAGCCAAGCAAGGCTGTGCCAGTTTTTTTACGATGCAACTGTTGCAAGCGGTGGTAAGTTAGTAGGGGACGAGATCTTGAACAATTGATTATCACGGCTGAAATCGTGATGAGGGAAGCGATGATGAGGGAAGTGAGTAGGAAAAAAAAAAAAACGAACGATTCTAACATCCAATGGAGGGCCCAGGGCTGACGTGGACAACGGACAACGATAGGGTCCATGCCGGATTCAATAGACCGTTGTTCTGATTGGGCTTAGAAGTGGGCTGGGCTGGAACCTTAGACTCGGAGCGTGTTTGAATCAGAACGAAGTGCACCTACTCGTATTATGCCTCTCCAGACTACCCACCATCAGCAACATTCATGCAGCTACTGTGGAAAATCTTTTCCAACAGCCGGGAGTGTTCGCCGACATGTTGTACATTCACGTCCGTGCCACCAACGGTGGAAGGCACAGGTTACGCACGCACATCATCGCCCTGTTCAAAACGGGGACACGCACAGTATGGACGACCAGGAAAACATTGACGACTTACCCAATCAGCACACCGGCCTTCCAATGGTCCTCGTACACCACGACGACGACGGGATGATAATAGAGGAGAGCGCTCCCGTTCCGAGTACCTCCGACGAGCGTCCACAACATGCCAACTCCAAGTCCTTTCCGCGTTTTGCACAAGAGTTTACCACTGCTCCTGTGGCTGACATTCTCGGCACTGATCAAACTGCCTTTGAACATATGAAAGCACTCCAGGAAGCCTCGGGAGGCGGTTCCTATGCCCCATTTGCCGATCACGAGGAATGGGAGCTTGCTCAATGGCTCCTCAAGAACGTGAACCAACGGGCAACCAATGAGTTTCTAAAGTTACCAATTGTTAGTACTCGGTTCTGAATTTATTTGAGCAAATACTCACTTACCCAACAGACGCGAAACCGAACGCACCCGAGCTACCAAAGCAACTATACCTTCTTGAAACATATAGACAAACTTCCTATAGGGCCCGAATGGTCATGCCATCTTGTCCGGGTTCACGGGGACCTTGAGCCGACAGAAAGCGTTCCAGAGGACTCAGATGAAGAGCTTGATGCAGAGGATCTTGAGCTCTGGGCTCGTGACCCTGTGGCCTGTGTCAGGGAGTTGATTGGAAATCCTGCTTTCAATGGGCATATGACATACGCACCTGAGAAGGTCTACGTCGATTGTCAAGGACAGACTCGTTGTTATGACGAAATGTGGACGGGCGATTGGTGGTGGCAAACCCAAGTGAGTTGAATTGGTTTCGCACAGTTGATACATACCTGACGAGTGCCAAAGGAGCGCACGCCGGCAGGCGCAACCATAGCGCCCGTTATCCTGGCTTCAGATAAGACAGAATTGTCTCGTTTTAAAGGTGACAAGACTGCGTGGCCGGTTTATCTCACTATTGGCAACCTGTCAAAAGAAATTCGTCATGAGCCTTCCCGCCATGGATCTGTACTGTTGGGATACTTGCCTGTGTCGAAAATGGCATCGTTTGAAGATAATTCAATTGCTGGCTACCGCTTGTTTCACTATTGCATGAGACAACTCCTTCGGCCTTTGGTGGACGCTGGTAACAACGGCGTGGAGATGGTTTGTGCGGATGGCTGTATCCGCCGTGTCTTCCCGATCCTTGCTGCTTTTATTGGGGATCACCCCGAACAGTGTCTTGTGGCTTGCTGTACCGAGAACCGCTGTCCCAAGTGCCTTGTGCTTGCAAACCAGCGAGGCGAAAACTGGCAATTTCCACAACGCAACCAAACAGACACCAAACATACACTTCATGCTCAAGCCACTGAGCAGTACCCACCAGCATTCGTCGCCAAAGGCCTTCGCCCTGTTTTCTCGCCCTTCTGGGCAGACCTTCCTTATACCGACATCTTCATATGCATCTCCTCCGACATCCTGCACCAGCTTCATCAAGGACTCATCAAGGACCACCTTAAAAAATGGTGCTCTGCCATCGCTGGTTGGAAGTGCTTCGATGCGCGGTTTCGTGCTATGCCCATCTTTCCTGGGCTTCGACATTTCAAGGATGGCATCTCCAAGGTTAAACAATGGACTGCCACTGACCACAAACAGCTCGAGCGGGTTTTTGTCAGCGCTCTCGTCGGCACCACAACAGAACCTCGTGTCATCTATGCCGCTCGTGGCCTAGTTGACTTTATCTACCTTGCACAGTATCAGTCTCACACGGACGCCACTCTGGATGCTTTGCAGCTAGCCCTTGACAAATTCCATAGCACTAAGGATGTTTTCATCAAGCTAGGTCATCGCGAACACTTCAACCTTCCAAAGCTTCACTCGCTCGTACACTACATCGACACCATCAAGAACCTCGGCTCTCTAGACAGTCTCAACACCGAGAACTCCGAGCGCCTACATATCGACTTTGCCAAGAAAGCTTACGCGGCAACTAACCGGCAGGACTACACTATCCAGATGGCCAAGTGGCTCCAGCGACAAGAAGCGGTCATGTGGTTTAATCGATTTCTCACTTGGTGTCATGGTATCCACTCCACTGA
The DNA here is from genome assembly GCA_038089555.1 of Chalciporus chontae. Lineage (NCBI taxonomy): Eukaryota > Fungi > Basidiomycota > Agaricomycetes > Boletales > Boletaceae > Chalciporus > Chalciporus chontae. Next base: position 13,210 of record JBBPLD010000250.1, on the reverse strand, counting down.
CACATTTCCCGCCTATGATTCAGAATTAGACGAGGACGAGGACAACACAGCCACACCTAGCCCCACAGTGACAAGTTTGCACTACCGCATCTCGCGGCGCCCTCCGTTTCCAATGAAAACCGTGCAGCATCTGGAACAAGATCATGGCGCAGTCTGCTTCATTAACGCATTACAAGCCTTTCTTCGCAATCTATCCTCGGCAAACCAATTCTTCGAGCCCAACGTGAATGACCATTTTGATGTCTTCAGCAATGTGGTCGTCCAGTTGTCACCAATTGAGCATAGATCGGACAACAACTTGGCGAGGATTCGTGCTCATCCCAAGCGCTCGAATGGCATCTGCAAGCCCCCTACATTAGCTAGATTTGACACGGTTCTTGTCGTGGATGACGAGGTCTCACGGCGACAAGGTGGACTCCACGGTATGTAACCCTACTCTGCTCCTGCATATACTGAACATGTTTGCAGGCCTTCGTGTCGCCGAAGTTCGCGTTATCTTCAAGCTTCCGCCCCACCTTGGTGACTATCCTCACCCTCTGGTTTATATTCATTGGTTTAAGCCGCTCCACACATTTGACAACACGGTCAACATGTTTCGCGTTAGTCGCTCGACAAGGCAACGGCTACCAAATGCAGCGGTTGTTCCGGTTACTCACATTCTTCAACATTGCCATCTGATCCCCAAGTTTATGAGTGGGTCTGTCAGTCCACAATGGATAAACGGCCGTTCGTTGGCTGTCGCAGAGCATTTTTACCTCAACAGGTACATTGACTTCCGTATTTTCGAACAATACAGGGTTCATATGTAACAAAGGCAGGTGCCTCATTGTCTTTCCCCTCGTTAACTGTGCTAATGATGCTTCAAAGTAGTAGAATGATGGTGTGCTTGTGCACTGATGGCAAGTACATATGGTGGTGGGGGCGGGTGGGCGGGCGGGTAGTAAGTCTTAATAACTGACGTTCTCTGGATAGCACTAACGAACCCTTGCAGACCTAACCACCATCCCATGTACTTTTATCTACCATCATGTTCGGCTGGTGTCCCGATATTATTTTTGTCCGCTCGTTGCTGATTTATGTTAAATTTAAATACCACTTCATGAACACATTAAGTATGCTAATGTGAGACCAAAAATTGATGATCTTTCTACCTCAGCCCTACGTCACATTTACTGAGCAACCTGACCACTGCGAAACGAGTATTGCGAGACCGGTAGATCTCTGAGTCAAGTGTTGATTCCCTGCCACTAGTACAATAGCATTTACAGAATTATGATTCTCTATGTAGTCGACAGTAGAGCCAACAAGTATGTTATGTTCTATGTAGTCAATGTAGCAAATTATATAATGTGATTTACTACATAGTCCTATGTAGGCTACATAGAAGTGCCCTGAATACAGCCATTTTCCTTTTTTGCAGATGTGGCTTCCCAAGAAATTGGCCAGGTATCCCCCAAGGCATTTCGACATGCTCTCAATAATACCATTCTTCCATCACTCAATATCAATCTCGCAAAGCCCCTCTGCGAACGCACGGCACGACGCTGGCTTTTAAAACTTGGTTGGCGACGAACCTGTTTGAAAAAGGGGGTTTACATGGATGGGCACGAACGCAAGGATGTCAAAAAATATCGCCAAGAAGTTTTCTTACCTGCGATGGCTGCTTTCGAGTTATGTATGGTCCATTTTGAAGGACCTGAATTGCAACGGATTGAGCCCACATTGCAGGATGGCGAGAAGAAGGTTATTGCGAATTTTCATGATGAGTGTTGTTTCCATGTGAACGACTTCAAGACACATGCCTAGTAAGTGATATGTTTGTGTATCCGAGTCTTCGTCACTCACAGTTCATTGAGTTTATTGCCAGGACAGCAACTGTTACAAAAGAAAGGAAGAGGGAGGCTTATCTATGTCTCCGGGTTCATTAATGCAGAACATGGGCGGCTTGCGCATCATGGCCAAGATGGTGAGGTTGTCGAAGAAGCCCAAGAAATTATCTATCCAGGTGCCAATGGCGATTCCTGGTGGGATATAGAGCAATTACTCAAGCAGGTCAAACGTGCAATCCGCATCTTCGAAGCTGAACACCCTGACTGTATTTCACTATTCATTTTTGACCAGTCTTCTGCTCATGCTTCCCTGCCTCCCGACGCACTGAAAGCATTTGAAATGAACAAGTCGAACGGCGGAAAGCAGCGCAAGCAGCGCGACACTGTGATCCCAGAGACCAATTCGAGCGTCGAGCAGCGCGGGAAGGTGCAGAAAATGACGCTCACGGACGGCACTCCGAAAGGTCTTCAACAAGTCCTCGAGGAGCGTGGATTTGATGTTCACAGGTTGCGAGCAAAATGTAGCCCAGTCTGTCCATGGGAGAGTCAAAATTGTTGTATGGCTCGTCTCTTGAGCAAGCAGGATGACTTCGCGAACCAACTGTCTATGCTCGAGACTCTCATTCAGGATGCTGGTCATGAGTGCATCTTCCTCCCGAAGTTTCACTGTGAACTGAATTCTATTGAAATGGTGTGTATTTGACTGCTTCGAACTTGAACAAATTGGCTAATACACTGGGCAAGTATTGGGGCTGGTGCAAGTATCGGTACCGTGAAGTCCCAAAGAAAACCTTCGAAGAGGCAAAACACAGCGCACGCGAACTCCTCGATGCCTGTCCCACCGAAGTAATCTGACGGTTCATCAATCGGTCTTGGCGGTTTATGAGCGCCTATAGACTCGGCCTTACTGGAAAGGCTGCTGAGTGGGCTGTAAGGATGCAGAAACAACATAGACAGGTCTCGCAGAGTGCGATGATGTCTATTGAAGCTGTTCTTACACCTGCTTAGATACATTTGTTACAATGAAATCAGCCGAGATTTTGGCCACCCCCGAAAAGTCATTGGAAAAATTCCGGACCACTGTTTTTCGACACTTCTCCCCATTCTGAGCCATCTCCCAGTCTCAATTTCAGCCAAAAAATCCCACTCAAATGGCAACCGAAATTGTCGTGTTTGGCTGTCCGCAACTGTAGTGAGGGCATCTGGGAATTGACTTTTCCGGGCGTCCGGGCGTCCAAGCGTCCGAAAATTTGCAAATGAGACCAAACAATGTTTGGGCAGAGATTGAACTGTGGTGAAACAGCCGAGCGGCAAACTGTCACACCCCGCCGTTTGAATTCTACCACCACACTCTGTGGCGGTGAGCGCCCGACTCGTACTCGTCGGGTTACGCTCGGACAGCGCTCACGATCGCCCATGGCCATCATTTATTTCCTAGTTGGCACCCCCGTCCCACCAGAACGTGTGGCTCCGGTCTCAAGCTATTATCGGCGTATCGCTCTCAATGACAAAAACCCAGCGCTGCAGTCTCTTGGAATACTCGCCCGGCGATTACCCTTGGATACGCAAGTTTTAGATGGCCTCCATCAAGGTAATGTTGTTACCCATTTCCCGTGTGCCATGCTGATCGATCACTCCAATGTCATAGCATTCTCTTGTGTCCCATCTGGCATTCGTCACTGCTCCTGCCACTGCTGGCGTCGTGCCAGACATATAAAATGGGGATCTAATTGCGCCTACCACTCCTCCCATTCCCTCCACTCCTTCCATCCCCCCAACTTTTCTCATCCTCCCCCACTCCTCTATCTGTCTACCCTATTTGTCTCGTGTTCGACTCAACCTTCAATGTAGTCTGTCTCCTTTGTCCTCCAAGGTACGCGAGTTAGTTTCCTTCCAATATCCCTAGCTGACTCGTTCACCTGTACAGCTTCATCGCTCACGCTCCTTATGCTCCTTTCTGCGATGGCCCTATTGTGATCCCTAGCCTCATGCCCTTCATTTCCCCACCATATCCTCCCTCCCGCCAATGTGGTACAGATGCATGTGGTGCAGATGTCCCATTGCGTTTTGTAATGGCTACTAATGCCCGCAATGCTGGCCGACCCTATTACACGGTTGGTTTCCCTTTTCTGATGCTTCGCTTTCGCTGACACCATATCGCTAGTGCAGTCGATGCCGCGCTTGGTATCGCTGGGGCGATGGGTTAGGTAATTCACCCCGCAACTCGCCAACGACGTCCCCCACTCTTGTTCAGGGTACGTCAATCTTCTGATACGATTTTATGTACTAACAGTGTCCCGTTTTCCAGGTAGTTTCCCACCCACGCCAGCACCCATGCCCCCGCGGCCTTCCAGTGGGCATGACCATACAAACGAACGGTGTTGTTATGCGAAATGCACGGTGAGAAGGGTTGGGCGCAGGTGCCAGCGCCAGATGTGTCGCAAACATTGTCGTACCACCGGAGGATGCACCGCCGATGGCCACACTGTGACTGGTGCCCAGCCATCGCATCCATCGTGGTCTGACGCGCCAATTCCTTCCACTTCATCGGTCCCTTCCTCTTTGATCGCAAAGGCTGATTTTACACCACAATCGCTCGCTTCTGCCGACTCCATCATAGACTTGTCCTCTGCATCTTCCTCATCAGTCGCAACATCAAATCTCGATCGTGCCTCTGTCGTCGACTTGCCATCCTCGGCGTCATCGTCGTCCTCACTGCTGAACATCAATCCTGCTTTGCACCCACCTTCTTCCGTGCCATCATCAATTGATGTGTCCCCCTTGGCCCCCCCCTCCGCCCTGACTCAAGATGCTCATTCGTTCACACGTCCGTCTGTTTCTGCACCCCGCGTGCAAATGGTAGATGCATCCATCAACCCTTGTCATGCCTCCCAACTCTGGCCGATCTTTGTGGAACACGTTGCCGGTGTTCACGAGAGGGCCGAGCAGAAACGCCAGCGCGATCAAGAAGCAGTCCTTGATAAAAAAAGGATCCGTGAGCGCGTGCTTGCTTTTAGCTTCTTCAAGGTTAGCCTTGCCTTTCTATCTTTAGATCACACATGCTTACTGACCACACTGTAGAACAATGAAGAACCTATCACCGTGGACATCCAAGACGGTTTCATTTACCCCTACTTCAAACTTACGCGGTGTAAGGAGCACAAGTTCTCTGAGCTCACATACGCACTCCATACCACTTCCAATGATCCCAACAACTCCCTTCATCATACGCCTCTCCATCCTCAGTTATCCTACCTTCTTCCGAACATTCACGTCCACACCTGAGTTAACCCGATCGTCGGGTCCGAGTCCTACCATCGTCAGGTTCGAATCTTCGAGTTCCAGTCGTCCAGGATCAGTTGGTACGTGTTTCTTTTATTTTCCTTTCTTTCTATTTCTCTATCTACGACGCGATGCTGGTGACTGCGAGCTATGATTGTATCGGACTATCGTCGGACTCTACATATCTTTCCTTACTTTCATTCTGTACGTCTCGGGTTACACCCGAGCTATAAAAGCCTGTACTCAGGCACGAATAAATCACTTTCCTTCCTCCACATCACGTCTGAAGTCTAAGAAATCGTCCCTCCGTCCCTCCGTCCTCCGTCCGTACAAGTCCAGTCATACTCGAAGTTTGCGATCTATCCTACGCATCATCCGCATCTCCTCCTCTCTTCCCTACCTTCGGGTCTATCGTCGGACTCCTAGGGACTCTTCGGGAGACAATCCTTGCACGTCTCAAGGGATCCTTGGCCTATCCTCAAACTCCCTATAACTTGTCTTCTCGACAGCATCCCTTTGGGACGAACTACTCGTTCTCTTCTTATCATTCTCGAAGTCCTGCACCCCAGGGCTTCTATCATCTTTACAGCGGTCCTTACTCCTTGACCTCGAGCTCGTTGCGCTGGAGGATGACACCACACCATCGCCCGCCATCCACTTCTTCAATCCCACGCTCGATGCATGGGTGAAGATGAAGATGAATAGCGTCATTGAGCTCACCAAACCTTCGCAAAAGCTTTTTTTCAAGGCCATCAACGTCACCTCATATCCCCAGTTTGATCACCACTTCCGTTCTGCTACCTCTCGTGAGCCAAACCCCCGCGTATCTCTCTCACAGGAACGTAGCTATGTCAAGAATACTCAGGCGATTACACGCACCCGCACGCTCGATGCTTTCGATGCCCTGCTGGAGCTTTCCTCCGAAGAGGAATCATCCAACGCCAACTCAAACCCCTTCCCCCAGAAGCGTCGCCACAGGATACCAACCACCCAGCCCACCCCTGCGCTCTCGCGTGATTTTCAGTCAAGACAAGCCAACCTTTCGGAGAGTGGTATGCCCAGGTTGACACCGTCTGACATGTTATTTATTACCATTGTCTCAGACGACATTATATCTCTTCACGATGATGATAGCATTGCAGGCGTGGAGCCTCAGGCATCAACCACGGCGCGCCTTGTCCCTGGCGTTGATGCAACCGAAGCGAAATTTCCCTCTAGCTTTTACACCATTGATGTTCATAGGGCATTCACATTCAAGCCGATGAAGCAGCTGACAGTCGAAGCACAGTTCCAGCACCTTTTTCAACTCCCTTGGAAGTCGTCCGCCTTCTACGACCATAGAGCACGGTGGCTCAATGCGCCGCGCGATGCAAGAGACCGTGCAATTGCTGCAGGTTATTCTGATGTGGGACGTTATAGCACATTTTTGAATGCACATCCTGCGAAGGATGCTGACCTCAAGGCAGCAAAGAGAAGGCTGCGGGCATCACAACGCAATTAGATAGTGAATAGTACATGTATTTGTCTCCTCGTTATGCAACTCAGTCGCTGTGTTCGTCGTGCCCTGCTGAGTGAGACCGCTGGCGTCTGGCGTCTGGGAATGCGCGGCCATCGTCTGGCGTCCCCCACTCCGCCACATTTCAGGACTGTCGTCGTCTGGCGTCCCCCACTCCGCCGCATTCTCTGGCATCCAGTGGAGTCCGTTGTCTGGGACTCCGCCGTCGGATGTAATGATGTCATCAGGCAAGAAGACAATATATAACGCCGCAGTAAGTCCGTAATGGGTCCACTCAGCTCTTCTTCCGCACCATTCCTCACCCATTTGTAGGACTATGCACAATACTCAGTCGTCTGTGTGAGAGACGAACTGTATTGAGACTACCTATGCACAATACTAATAATAGCCGGTCCTAAGTAGTGTGACATGAATGACAGTAATGCCGGCAACGTACCTCAGTCGTCTGTGTGAGAGACGAACTGAGGAAGAAGAAGAAAGAGTACGTGGTATGATTATGTATGGCACCTGCGTGATAATCAACAAGACAAAACATCAAGAGTCGAGCTGCAACAAGATAATAGAGATGGTAATCGAATGACCCAACTGGTATCAAGAGATAAGCGGTATCGAGCGATAAGAACTGACCATGCTGGTGTTCGATATCCAACACACCCCCTCAGCGAGACACGATGGAGAGCGAAGTGCGGTGAGTCGTAAATGCTGCCAGAGGAAGAGACTTTGTCAATACATCCGCAACATTCCTGTGAGTTGGAATCCATTGAGGGATGAAAGACCCAGTCGAAATGTGTTCGCGGATGAAATGGTATCGGACGTCAATGTGTTTCGTGCGAGAGTGGTTGGACGCGGTGGTTGATAAGGAGATCGCAGCCGTGTTATCAGCGTGGACACGAAAAGGGTTTGTGGATACCAGCCCCAGTGACCGAAGTAGCGCACGAAGGCTCAGCCCCTCCTGAATGCACGCCGTGAGTGCCATGTACTCGCCCTCAGTGGAGGAGAGAGCATGAGTTTGCTGTTTCTTCGATGCATGAGCGATTGGCCCGCCGTAGTAGAACCAAACATAGCCGGTGATTGATACCCTGTCGTCAGGGTTCCCCGCCCACTCGTGAGGAGCATGATCGACATTTGGATTTCCGAAGTGCATGCGAAGAGCTTGTGTTGCTTTGAGGTAACGAACCACACGTCGTGCAGCGGCGAAATGTCTGGGCTCTGGCTTGGAACACTGCTGGGATAATCGCTGCACCGCGTGCGCGATATCTGGTCTGGTGCATGTGGATAGATAAATGAGCTCCCCGACAATTTTGCGATATGCGTGCTCAAGGTTTGAGACATCTGGAAAGGTCTCCATCTCGCGACCAAACGGATGAGTTGGGTCCATGGGGAGCGACACTGAGTTGGCATCTAGGAGCCCGTATTCTTCGCATAAGTAGCGGATGTAAGACTTCTGATGAATCCAGATCTCACGACTAGTCCAGTCTCGTTCGATTTCGATTCCAAGGTACATGGTCACTGCACCCATATCGCTTATTCCGAACCTATCTCTGATCTTCCCCTTGACCCATTCCAGGAATGTGCGGTTGTTGCTTGCGCCGAGTCCGTCGTCCACATGCCAGGCGATGATGCAGGTGATCTTTCGTCCGTCTGCGAGGGTGCGCTCGTAAACGAAGACTGCTAGGTCCACCTTCGACTTGGAGAATCCTAGTGTAACAAGCACTGAGCATAGAAGTTCGTACCGGTCAAGAGCGGCCTGCTTGAGTCCGTAGAGTGATGAGAGCATGTGGCAAGCCAGAAGCCCCCCCCCGCTGGTTCTCTGCTCAAATCCTCGCGGCTGTTTCATGTAGATGTCTTCCTTAAGCTTCCCATGAAGAAAGGCACGCTTGGCATCAAAGCAGTCAAGCTCCCAGTCAAATTTTGCTGCCAGTGCAACGAGTAGCTTGATGGAGGACTGCCTGGAGACGGGCGCATAGGTCTGATGGAAGTCGATGCCTGGAACCTGAGAGAATCCCTGAGCGACCAGACACGCTTTGAATCTCGAACCTCCCTTGAGATCATTGGTCTTGAACTCGAACACCCATCTGTTTCCGATGAGCTTACGACCGGATGGAGGTTTAACGAGCTCCCAGACTTTCATTTCGTCCATGAGCCCTAATTCAATCTTCATCGCCCTCATCCATTGTTCACGGTCACTTCGCTTCATCGCCTCGTCAAAGGTCGCAGGCGGTATCTGCATGTCGTAGCCTGAATCCGTCGGATTCCTGTGATGGTCGCTGCGGATCGAGAGGTGAGCTTGCTCGGTGATGATGGAGTTGACCTGATCGTCGGGGAGACAGTCCTGTGACGTCACCCCCTCAGCTCCAGACGGCAGAGGAGTGACACCCCCTCGTTGACGAGCCTCCCGCTGTGCAGCTAGTCAAACTCGCTGCCGTTCCAATTCCGCAGCAAAACCCTGACCCCGCTCAGTGAGGCAACGATCACGAGAGGAGCGGCGAGGAAGAGGTGGAACCGCAGAGACTGGAGCTGGAGACGAGGGAACCAACGATAGCGGAGAGGAGAAGGGAGATGAGGGAACCGACGGCGGAGGGGAGGAGAGAGGAGATGATGATGGCAGGCGCGGGGAAGGAGAACAAGAGGACCGTGACAGCGGTGGAGAGAGAGGCCGCCGTAAAGCTTCAGATCCATCAGGGCGGCGAAGAGCCGAATCCTCATCAAAGATGACATCCCGGGAGTTGAAGAAGGCTCCAGAGACAATGTCGCGAAGACGCCACCCCTTCACTGCATCAGGATACCCCATGAAAATTGCCTCACGTGAGTGGGGACCGTTCTTCACCCTCTGCTCAGGCGGAATTCGAGCAAAGCAACGCGCGCCGACGACTCGCAAATGAGACACATCGGGCTTGCAACCGTGCAGCATCTCAAACGGAGTCTTCCCAGTAGGAAGAACACGGGTAGCGGACAGGTTCCAGAGGTAGCTGATGAGAAGAACTGCCTCCCCAAAGTAACCCGCAGAGAGACGAGCCTGTGAAAGGACTGGGAGTGCCCGCCCCTCTATGGTCCGGATGGCGCGTTCTGCCTTCCCATTCTGCTGATGAGTGTAACTGATGGACCTGCAATGTTCAATCCCCCGCTCCCGGAGATGAGCCTCGAACTCATTGCTGACATACTCTCTGCCATTGTCAGATTGAAGGGCTTTAATCTTCACCCCAAACTTGTTCTCCCAGCGCGCCCCCATGATCTTCCAGGCGTCGAACACCTGATCTCTGGTCGCGAGCATTTGAATGTTGATCGCGTTCGTAAAATCATCAAGAAAAATGATGAAGTAGCGCTTTCCGTGAATCGTCTGAGTTGGGAATGGGCCGCAAATGTCAGAATGGACCAATTCGAGAAAAACTCTGCTGGGAGGGGAGTTGGATGCCACATAAGGTTCATGAGGGTGCTTCACCACGATGCATGACTCGCATCTAGTGTTTAAAAGTCCGGTCCAGTCCGGTCTTTTGCCTTTTTAGGAAGGCAACCGGACCCGGACCGATTTAATTAATTAATTAATTCATTTGGACCGGACCAAAACCGATAAAAACCGGTATTTTGCAGTTGCAACCGATTGCAACCGGTTTTTCGCTTAGCGTGGGAGACACTAAAAATAGTATCTGTTCGTGGCTACAAATCGGTCCATGGTTCAAGCGAAACGGCTGACACGCCGTGGAGATATGATTATTTTAAAACAGCATGTTTTTTGCACTGATATCTCAAATGTCATCAATTACATGTCAAGGCAAGATCAATCGTGGTCTCAATTGCCAATGCAGACTGACAAAATATACACATGTATGTGTCTTAAGGAGTGTATATATAGGTTATAGAGTGAATTATGTGACATAACAATCAATATCTTTCAATGTAACTTCAATATTCATCAAAAAATCAAATAACATCCATAATGGTCCAGAAAAATCAGGAAAAATCCGGAGAAATCAGGGAAAATAGGGTAGTACATAGGGGGTGGCTGTGCATCGGTTGCGACCGGTTGCGACCGGTCTTTTTTTCCGGTTGCAACTGCAGTCTTTTGATCTCAAATGCCGGCAACTGGCAACTGCAGTCCAGTTGCGATCAGTTGCGGTCCAGTCCAGTTGCCAGTCTTTTACCAGTTGCGCAACTGGACTTTGAAACACTACTCGCATCTGGATTGAGGAGAGTCAGAGTCTACCTTTACTCCGCCGGAGGACCCTGACAGGACGTGAGACATCCTCCCGCCCATGTGACCCAGACGTGCATGCCACACATCCCAGGTGATTTTAGTGGGAGTGAAGGCAGAGAATTCTACTGCAGCAAGGGTGTTTTCGAGAGCCGGAGGACGAAGAAAATCCACGTCCAGATAACAGAGATTCCCGGTCATGGGGGCCTCTCCGAGGCGCCTCCCCTCGTGCAACATCTCGCAGCGCCCGGGACCTCCCTTGAAGCGAATCTCCCAACCCTTGCTAGTCATACGGCCGACAGAGAGAAGGTTTAACATGGTCCCTGGAGCGTACAGACAGTCGTGAAGGTGTAGACGCATCTGCTTTCCGTCAAGAGTGAGATTCACAACACAATCTCCACGACCCTCTGTGCGAAGCGTGCCGTGATTGGCAGTCCGCATTGATATGCTGGAGTCTGGAGTGTAATTTCAGAAGAGACTCCGATCGTGAACCAGATGACTAGTTGTCCCGGAGTCGAGAATGGTAGGGAACAGGTTGCGGGCATGTAAACTGACGCCCTCGAGCACAGAATCTGTAGCAACTACCGCGCAAGAAAGATGATGGAGATGACCGTTGCAGCTATTGCAAGTCGCGGCGGGTGTGGATACGGCAGCAGCAGCAATACCTGCACCACTGGGGTTGTGGTTGATGGACTGAATCGAAGCTCCCGACCTGGAGTCACTCGCGGATCCCGTTGCAGAAGGGGTTGTGGCCGCCGCCGCAAGCTGCTGATTCTGTCCTTTCTCCTTTGCCTGTTTGCTTTTCTGCCACGGCGCCTGACCCTGCATCCCGCCCCCTGTCTTGAAACAATGATCCCAGTCGTGATCTCCTCGCCTCTGTTCTGCACAGACTGGGGTTGTGCAATGAGTACCCGACAGATTGTTCTTCGTCCGGCGCAGCCCTGTCTCTGAATTCATCGATCCAGTTCCACCCGCGGTCCCAGTACATCAGGAAAACCCCAAATCTGCATTAGCTCGCAAATGCGAGATAATGTCCACATTCAGACACATTTCTACTACATAGTTTTAGTCCCATCCCACATGTACATTTTCACGGAAATGTATGCATTGGCACACAAATGTCCTTGACAGTAGATATTGGTAGATATTGAATCGTACATACACCAGATTACCCCGGCGTCTCGAGACCCTCCTACATTGATGTTGCCATACCTTCGAGATCCACCTGAGCAAGCATCAGCTGAGTGTCGGTCTCTGTACCATCAACACTATTTTCTTTCAGCCTCGAGCACACCAATGAACGAAGCGATTAATACGTACATGACATCGCGGTACATGCGGGACATGAGCGCGTGGTATCTCTTGTGCCCCTCGTCGCCGCCGGTCGTGAAAATGAAGCGTAAAAGTTGTTTGTATTTCGAGTAAACTTGATAATGAGCATCTTGGATGAACGAGGCCTTCTCCGAATCGCGCGGTCCAGTTCCGTTGCGCCAGTCGCTCAGCACAGAGTAAACCTGTCACAACATTAGTACTACTATCGAAGCTACACAATAAATTGATGGGGCTCACCGCCGTGGCCGCGAAAGCCACCAGGCCACTTGGCAGCTCCAGCTCGTCCTCATGCCCGTCGAGCACCGAGACAAAGTGGTCAGTGTACTTGAACCCCAAGGAGTTCGTGTCAAAATACAGTGACTCCGATCCTAGTACCCGACCCTGTCCGAACCCGAATAGCCCCTGTCTATTCTCGGGTTAGTCCGACCCTAGTCCGACGTTTTCCCTACTCGGACTCCGCAGGTGCATACCCGAAAAGCCTCGGACATGCTCGGACATACTCCCTTGCACTCGTATGTTCCTATATCTATTCCTATCTCACATTCTATCATTCCTATTCTTACCTTCGTCATTTCCTTGTCATTCCCTTGTGATCCCATGACGTTTTGTACCCGGAATCGGGTATTCCGGACCGGAGTTACGTCGGACCGTTCCGAGCGCATCTCCACCCATCTACTTAAACCCTGGACTTACCTCCAGAGCACCTCAGTCGTTTCTGCCTCTCTTAGGCATCGGCTGAGGTCAGTACTTACTTTCTTTACCTATTTTGTGTTACTTACTGTACTACCTAGTATCGTTAGGTGAATACAGTCGTTTCCGCCTCTCTTAGGCATCGGCTGAGTATCGTTAGTCTTTAATAGTTCGGGCCATTGAACACGGTAGCTTGCAGGACCTCTAGGATTACGGAGAAGTTACAGAACGGCTCGAAACGAAGCGCGTCTCCCTAGGAATCCTCATCAGTGCGGGCACTGTATACCACGATGAATTGATGAAATACTTACCTTCGGGCCCAGTGCGTAAATGAAATTGTCCAGCTTCAATAACCTTTCGACCAGGGGGCCA
>JBBPLD010000249.1:0-17380 GCA_038089555.1 Chalciporus chontae | reverse complement strand
TGAGCTCGCACTCGAATCTATTACCGAGAGTCACATTTTGTCACAAATAATCACACTTTTGTCACACAGTCACACGGGAAACTGGAGCGAGAAACCGGCGAGAAACCGGTTGCTGGACAGGCTCTTATACCCACTAAAACCTCAAGGTTTGTTGCCCAATCGTTTGGTTGGGAGCTGGGGTTTTGTAGTATGTTTTTCCATGTATTTGTTACTTTGTTCGTGTAGGCAGGTTGTCTTTTTGATTTGGCTAGTCTGCGGTCAATGTCTAGGCGGGTTGTTATTTTATTGAGCCATCTTGATTTCGTCGCGTTCTCTGTGTGTTGTGTTCCTCCTATTACTTTTTCGCACCTTAGGACCCATATTAGATGTGCCGATTCGGATATTAGTATGCGTTTCAGGCGGGCCTTTCCTCTTTCCGTTCCAGTTAGTTCATTTTCTTCGTTGGTTGATGGTGTTATGCAACCGCAGCCTAGGATTTGGCCGATTGTGGGGGGGAGCCAGTTTTCTGTCGTTCCTGGCCATAACTTTTTTGTTAGTTCCCAAATTAGGTTTTGTTCTTGGTTTTTACACTCCGTTAGGATGTGTTCGAGGGTTTCTGTGTCTTCGTTGCATTGTGTGCATTTTGCTCTATGTTCGAAGTTTGGTATTTTTTCCCAGAAGTCTCCGACTCTTAGGGATCCTGTCATTGCTTTGTATAGGAAGGTTTGTATTGGGCGTCGTATGTCGGCGTTCCGTATTTTCCTCCATATTGTCTCGTCGGTTTCGGTTGTGTTAGTAATATTTTTAATTGCATATCGTGCTATGTCTAGATTCATGAGGGTTTGTCTAGTATATGGTGGATGCTTTATTATAGTCAGGGCTTTGTAGGCCGTATTTTGTGTGAGTGATGATAGGCGGGCTCCATTTACTTTGAAATTTTCTGGTATTGTGAGGTCAATCTCGTCTGGTACATTTTTTCTTGCCCCAAGTAAAGAGTACTCTTGCGAGACCCACCACTACAAAGTGTCTCGTGGAAACAACATGAGCTGGCCAGTTCTTGTGGAACTTAAAGCCAACCGGCAGGGGATTTTGTCCTCTCAGGCCACACAAAGGGACTACCTATGTATGCCACGGCCCACCCTCATTCGAGAGACCACTTCGAACTCGAGCTTCCCGTTCCCTTACTAGCGCTTCGTTTGTAGAACCCAAACAGGTACTACGTACGGATCCGCGATCTAGTAAGAGTCCACTGCCTCGCCGGAAGTGTGGTCAAATCCGACTAACCACCCCGCCATGTACACTGTAGCTCCCCTCAACATCAAACCCCAGGAGCTACAGCACAGTGACAACGAGGCCGAGGGTGTCCTTTGACCATGTTGGTCTCGGATGGTTTTTAGAACCCGGTTCCCCCCTGTTACAAAAGCCTATGTCCACCAGGGACACCTTTTTACAGGATTTGGCACGAGACCGCGGTGACAACCTCGTGAATAGCATGGTGGCCACCCCTTCGACCGAGTGAAGCTAGCACTTCTGTGAACCTCCTTTACTAAGGGAGGGCTCGGCGGGTTTAACGTCCAGCTCCCCGACCACTAGCGACAGCCGAAAGGACAGCTGTGGGAACCCGACACTGAAAAAAACACGGGCCAGGTGACAAGCACAACGATTGAGAGAATACTCACCCGCAATAGTTTACTGTCATTTCGGACACAGCAGAGCGCGACTAATGCCACTGCGAACCTCCTTTACTAAGGGAGGACTCCCTTCCGTAGTAGTTTTGAGTCGGTCGAGCTTCACCACCAAGCGTTTCCAAGCGAGACTTTGACCTCCTTTGCCAAGGGAGGACTTGGCCGTGGGTTGCAGGTACAGACTTCAGCGAGCGTGTCCAAGTGACACATTCACCTCCTTCGCTAAGGGAGGACTCGTTGAGCAGCGGGGCGTGCCGTCTTGACCATCGAATGCGAGTATGCGAGTCGCTGGGGACTTGCTGTGCGTTGTGCATTCGCATGGCCCTCCTCGACCGCGAACTGAACCGTGTGAAAAAACGAGCAGGTAGTGGTACTGGTTTAAGGAGCGCCCCCCCAGAAAGTGTTTTCTACCGGATACATATGTGACTAGATACAAGAACGCATCAACTATTACATTGAACCACCCGAGCTCGCGCTGTGGAGCATCACTGCCAACACCCTCAAGCCATGTAAGAGGCCGTTCATTGAAAGATGTTTGAATGTTCCGTGAGCACACACCGCGTTTTGCTTAGTTTATGATTCCGTAGGCGATTTCCTCCACATACTTACTGCCCGTCGTTGGCTTGGCCGCAGATGAGTCGAAGAGCCTACCGTGGCCCATCTGTCATCGGGAGGACGTCTTAAGCTGCTCAACTTCCCGTAGTATTCCACGGTGCATCGAACCCGGTTCTCCCGTTACATCGCGCCCAGTTATCTCCTCAAAAAATTCACAAGCCGGACGATCTGGGCAAAGAGTTGAAGAAAACATGGCTTACTTGGGATCTGCAAAAGCTTGGAAAAATCCCTCTGTGAATGCCAGTGATCACCTGAATATCTGTGGCAGAGACAAAGTCGCCATCGCCGGCCCGCCTCACCACGTCCTCTCAGCACGCGCTGTCAAATGTGTTGTGCTCCGGTCAAGCGCTCAGTCTTATGACCCTCCCATCACTGACATCCTTCTCGTCACCATCAGTTCTTCAGAAATTTCTCCATACAATTTGGGCAGTATATAAGCACCTATATCGTGTGATGTTGGCGCGGAGGCCCTGCCGTGAGGACTCTTCACACGCAATATGAAGCTCCTCTACCTTCTTGGATTGCTGTCAGGTCTCGCGTCAAGTACGTTGGCCGCTGCTACCTGGGGTAATGTCTGTACTCTGTCTCCGCTTGGGAATGGGCAGGACGACACTGACCAGGTGTGTACATGTCCCTCCGACTGAGATCTATTGGACCTTATCGTGGCTGCTCCGTGGCGATAGGTATTGGCTGCCATCGCCGAGTGTGGACAGGGCGGTCTCACGATATTCAACTCTGGAGACTACAATATCACCCGGAAGATGACGTGGAACCTCTCCTCCGCCCGAGTCGAGTTGCACGGTTATCTTAACGTAGGCTCTAATTCCGAAATAACGAGGCGGGAACAGGTTCTGATTGCCCTTCGTAGTTTCAACCTGATATTCAGTATTGGTTGAACCCAAATAACACATACCGGGTTGTTTATATCCAGAACCAAGCTTCTTGGTTCGTTGTCTCAGGGAGTGATTTCGTGATCGATGCTTTCAACACGGGTGGAATTCAGGGAAACGGCCAGGTGAGATAAGGTTTTCTTCGACGCGGCAACGTTGTTGTGCTGAGTTACGCCAACCTGTAGCAATGGTGGGACTACTATACAACCGTTCCCCGAGTTGATGGTGATGGTCGCCCTCTGGCGTTGACACTCTACCAAGCCACCCGAGGACGTGTTCAAAACTTCCGGATTGAATCACCTCCTTTCTGGTGCAATACGGTGGCGGAATCGACTGACATTGTGTACGATGGCATGTTATGCAATGCGACGAACACGAACCCCCAGTTCTTTGGACACAAGTTAGTTGCCTTTCCTGGTTCGAATTAACAACACTGACCCGTTGGTATTCCTTAGCATTGTACCCAATACTGATGGTTCGTTTCATTTCCCATGTCATTCTTAAACGTGGTCTTGAACGCCATGAATAGGCATCGATACATATCGTGCTGATGGGATTACCCTCCTGAACTGGGATGTACGTCGTTGTATTTTTGAGATTTCGTGAGTCCAACATCGTTGTAGGTGACCTGCGGTGATGATTGCCTCGCTATCAAGGGGGTGCGTATATATTCGAACTCATCAGTGTGTGACTTGACAGACATGGCGTCATATAGAACACAACAAACATGGTCGGGCGAAATATTACCTGTCGAGGAGGCAACGGCATCGCCTTTGGTTCTCTCGGACAATACGTTCAGCTGGTTCGTGTTTTGCATATAAAGTTAGGATGCCCGCGGATCTTGTGACTGATGTTTTCATTAGAACGACGATGTAGAAAACGTGGTATTAGAAGACGTGAACGTGCGTTCGTTGTGGCAAACTCCCCCCTTTTTCTTCTACTCATCGAGCGCGTATCTGATGGCTTGTTACTATCCGTTGCCAGATGGTTCGACTTGATCCTATGATTCAACCGAATATGGTCAGCGGCGTACGTGTTATGATGTGCAACTCGTTTTGTCTCTTGCTCACTCGGTCTGCGACGTTAGGTTTACTTCAAATCGTGGGATGCATCCGTTAATGGAGTTCCTCCTACCGGAGGAGGCGGAGGCGGAGGTATGGTTGCATCAAGAAGCGCACCGCCCCTAAAAATTATTCCGAGCTAATTTTCTTCACTAGGCTATGTCCGCAACGTAGTTGTGCGGAATTTGAAGCTTGACAACGTTACCGAGCCCATCCATCTATATCAAACCAACGGCGCCAAACCGTACGCGTCTCTGTTTCCGCTGTGATGCACCAATTCAATGACTGCCTATTGATCCTGTAGGGGAGATCTACCATCTAAACTGCAGTTCAGTGATCTCAGTTTCATCGACGTCACTGGTACCGCCGCGACCAATACGAGTAAGCTGTTTCCAACACACGCGTCGTCGGGTGTTCACCCCTAGTTGTTTCAAGTCGTCAATCTGGCGTGTAGTCCTGGGGCTCCCTGTCCGAACATGGTATTCAGGAACATCGACGTGAAACCTCCGAATGGCACCGCCCCAAAATACATCTGTCAGAATGTCATCAATGAGGCCGGCTTACCTGGTAAGTCTTTGAGTGTTTCACATGAACATGGACCCCGTACAACATGCATATGTCTCGACAGCGCCCTGCAACGCAACTGGAACTGCATGATCGTATTAGTGTTCTGCAGAATTACATGTTCGATCAGCTTTAAACGCATCGTGTTCAACATTCTATGGTATTGTACCTACTCAAATCGAGCCCAAGTGTTTGAATTGTTCAAGGTTTTGCTACTTTGCGAAAATGCAAACAGCTAATGGACGCCCACCTACGGCAACTAGTTAATTGTTCGATTGATTCCGAGTCAGCACGCTGTGTTCCCATGATCACTGCAGGTTTGATGGTTGCTGCAATGCGGTGGATGGGACCAGGGACATAACTTCAAGGTCCCCCCGCCTTCAAGTTCATGGCCAATGAAAACTAGCTTGAGAGCAAAGTGGAGAAATGGAGCGTCAATGTTGTGATCGGATCCCTCGACATTAGCATCTCTTAGTCTATATCTTCGCCGTCAGTTGCCAGCAGCAGCTGATCGGGCTGATGAACTTCGACCTGCCAGTGCAAGTTGCGGTGCCGTTGCCACAAGGGTCTGACTCCGAGGGGATGTGAAATTTGACAATCAGTGCAGTCAAGGAGACCACTTCGCTGTCTCTTATCGTATAGAACAAGCCAACCACGGTACCCCTCCCCCTCGGTTCTTCTCACCCTTCTCTCTTTTCTACTTCTCAGGCTGGTCCTGTATATTTCTCTTTTATCCCCGCTGACCACCGCTTGACGCGTACTTGATCCCACACCATGGCCAAGAAACGGTCCTCAGCTTTCGACTTCAAGGACCGCAACCCTTTTGTTGACCAAAACCCTTTCATCGACGGCTCGGAGGACTATAATCATGCTGGTGCATCCATTCCAACCAACTTCCACAGGAACAAGACGGAGCGTAACAGACTTCAGGGCATCCAGCAGAACTGGAGAAATGTCGATGTTCCAAAGGGTCCCCAGAAGCCTCGTACCTTTGGGCAGAAGTTCGACCTATGGATGATCAACGAGGGAGGAAAGCGCTTGTTCTTCTTCGCCTGGATCTTTTTCCACTGCCTAGTCATCGCCTTTGGGTTCATGAACTACCAATTGAGTGACGACTTGACGACTGCCCGTGCAACGTTCGGAATCACCTATCGTCAGTCCCCCTGCCTCCCCACATTCGAATTACCTTTGACAACAAATCTCATTAGCTATCGCTCGGGCCGCTGCTCTTGTGCTGCATACTGATGTCATTTTCATCTTGCTGCCCGTCTGTCGCAACTTCATTTCGCTCCTTCGTCGCACACCGTTAAACCAATTTATTCCGTTCGACAAAAACATCACTTTCCACAAGGCGACTGCCTGGTCTATGGTTGTCTTCACCGTCATTCATATTGCCGCTCACATGCGCAACTTCCAAGAACTCGCTATGCTGGACCCTGATGCGAAGACCACCGGTCAACGCATTTTGGTCTTCCTCCGGGCTAACTTCGCCACCGGTCCAGGTGTCACTGGTTGGATCATGACCGCTTGCCTTGGTATCATGGTCTGGTTTGCCATGGAGAAGCGCCGTCGTGCCAATTTCGAGAGGTTCTGGTACACACACCATCTTTTCCTCCTCTTCTTCCTTGCGTGGCAGTTCCACGGATTGTGGTGCATGATCAAGCCTGACAGAGAGCCTTTCTGTTCCTACAACTCTGTCGGTGTTTTCTGGGTGAGTCCAACTTCAACACAACGTTGCGCAGCTAATGGTCCTTCGCATAGCGCTATTGGCTTGTTGGCGGCGTTATTTGGACTTACGAGCGTGTCTTGCGTGAAATCCGCTCTCGACACAACACGTACATCTCCAAGGTTATCCAGCACCCTTCAAAGGTGGTCGAGATCCAGATCAAGAAAGAGAGGACAACAACTCGCGCCGGTCAATACATCTTCATTTCCTGCCCAGAAATCTCGTACTTCCAATGGCACCCCTTCACTCTCACCAGGTAAGTTTAATTTTCGCGATCACCGTCACAAACCTGGCTAATGCACCTGTAGTGCACCAGAGGAGGATTACATCTCCGTTCATATTCGTGTCGTTGGTAACTTTACTACGGCTCTCGCCAAGGCCCTCGGTTGCGATTTCGACTCGAAGAAGGAAAAGGAGGTGAACGCTTCCGGTGGTATGGTGGTCGGTACCAACGCGAACCCGCCCTTGAACCGTGCACTTCCCCGTGTCATGGTGGATGGTCCCTTCGGCAGCGCTTCAGAGGACTTTTTGAACTATGAAACCGTTTTGCTCGTTGGTGCCGGTATTGGTGTTACACCATTTGCCTCGTAAGCAGCAGCCTCGCCGAGTGATGCGTACGGTGCTAACTTTCTTGTAGCATCTTGAAGTCTATCTGGTACCGCATGAACAACATGAACAACTCCAAACCTACCCGTCTCTCCAAGGTGTATTTTACATGGGTCATCCGTGATTTCGGTAGTGCAGAATGGTTCCATTCCCTCTTGCAAGCGATCGAAGAACAAGATACTGAGAACCGGATTGAGATCAATATCTATCTCACGGCCAAGATAAAGGAGGACGACATGAACAACATCATCGTGCGTATTTCATATTCGTCTTCCCTGTTGTTCTGGGCTAATATCGGACTGTGCCATCCAGGTTCAGGACGTTGGCGCAGACAAGGATGCGATCACATCACTCCGTGCTCCAACTCATTTCGGACGGCCGAATTGGGACAAGGTGTTTTCATCCCTTGTCGACAAACACCCCGAGACAGACGTTGGTGTGGTGCGTACATGAACGTGACTTTGTTTATACATATCTTGACCTCCCTTCTCAGTTCTTCTGTGGACCTGCTGTGCTCTCGCAGCAGCTTCACCGGACGTGCAACAAGTACTCGAGCCCAAGTAGCACCGGCGGGACGAGGTTTTTCTTCGGAAAAGGTACGTTGCATCTATCGTCAAGACTCTAAAACCGATTGCTAACGTACCTCTGTTCGCCTTGGCGTACCTTGTTGTTTTGTTCCAAATAGAGAACTTCTAAGTGCCATTGTAATAACTCCCTGTTATCTATTAGGGTTTGGGTTTGTCGTCGTTCTTAAGGCTTTTCTAGGGTGATCTGTACGGCGATCTTGTATTATCTTCTGTTGAGCAAATGGGTGTGGGTATATTGGTCACTGGGTTATAGATGAGAGGTGAACCAGAACATCCAAGGGGTGATTCTACACTTAAAAATACCGGTGGTTGACGTGCTTCTGCTGTGAAGTTGAGATATCAATGATACAGGAAATTATCCGATGGGTATAATGAAATGAGGACATTTATACAATGCGCCCGTTACAGTGCACATGCCAATTATTCTGAGATGCTGGTAAGAATGAGAGTGATGCAATGAGTGGTATCATGATATGAATGGAATGGATGGATGGACGCAAAGATGGATGCGCAAGTCGGTATTATGAATGAAAGGAAATGAAAACGGAGACTAGCAAGAATCTGAACTGAACTGGAATCGTTCCGGATTCTCAACCAACGCAGGAGGGGGCATACACCCCCACAGGCTCTGATAAGAAGCCAACACGTCCTTCTGAACGATCGGAATGTTGTACGTTACTTCGTGGTGGTCGCACGTATACTTCTCGAGCTCGCCCGTGGCGTCGTATGGAACCTCGAGTACGGAGTAAAGTTCGTCCTTGCCCCGAACTTTGTATACCTGGCACCAGATATCGACGAGTTTGTGGACAAAGTCGGCCATAGTGCCCTCGCCACCGTAAACGATGATGACTTGCAAACAATTGGCAATCTTGTCATGTGCCCAGCCAGGCGGTTGGGTATCCTCGAGGGCAGAGTCTTTGAGGCTTACGACATCGGTCGTCCGTTCCCATGGCACGGAAGCAAGCCCAGAGAGACTCCGTGCGTGTCGCTTGCGAGAGGTCCATACGACAGGATGAGAACGTATAACGCGTCCCTCGACTCCTTTGCGGAGTATGACCATGAGATCGGGATGGCGGATACATCCGTTGACGAATGCTTGAGCCGTCGGATCGCTCAAAGATAGGGCAGCGTACAGCGAGAGGTTACGCATGGTCTCCTCCCAGACAGGACCAGCAGAGAGCGAACCACTCTCCGTGCAGACAATAGAATGGCGGGGCGGAGAGAGTGGAATATCGTTCGGGATGAAACCTGCCAATATAAGTTCTTTGGAGCCGTCGAAGCTAAAGTCATATTTGAGGTACGCTTGGGATGGCGGCGTTCCTGTGAACAATGCGTATCGAGTCAAGTCGATGACTTCATCGATCTGTCGGGAAAGTGGGTGTTGAGAAGATTCAAACTAGGGCACAGATTGGAGCACACCGTTTGGCACGCGGTTCGAAGGCACGAATAACATTTATGGATGGCCATCATATGACCCCATGCGTGCAATGACCATCGTTCACCGCTGGCATCCTTGAAGACCTTTCCACCGAGTACGACCACATGATCGCCATCTCGGGACCGTAGGACGTCATCGACGGCGAAACGAACATCGTGGACGCATAATGCTTTGATAGAATTCCAGATCTTCTCCGTCGTAACCAGGTCTAGATCGTTGTCGCTTAACAAGGCCATGACACTGTCGTAGCTTTGTGAGAGGAACATGAGAGAGGGGTCCTTTAAGATTGCCCGGCGAACATAAGCGTAGATGACCTCGAGCCGCTCGCCGTGGAACCGCGACACCGAAGGAGCACAGTATCGTGCGAGCCGCGTCCTGATCCTCTCTCTAAACTCGATTGCTTTCTCGCGTAATATAGCTTCCAATGGGTCCTCGATAATGGTACTGCCGGCGCTTTCCATGGAATGGAACGACGTGTCGGTGCCAAGCGTGCGGTCAGTGTAGCCGGAGCAATCCCCATTCTCATGACGATCTTGCTCGCGATCCAATACCCATAATGCATTTTGGCCTTTGAGGATGAGTTGGTAACCACGCGTCTCCACGTGTAACATTACTTTCTCGATTTCGGACCTCTTTCGAACAAGGTTTTCCCAGAATGTCTTATGACCAAAGTCCTGCGATCGAAGACCTCAGTTGGCCTGACGCTGTGACGCGTTTAAAACCCGCCTACCATGTCGTTTCTGATCAACATGTTTGTCAGCTTCAAACTTGCACGGGAAGGAGTGTACAACCCACCCAAAGAACCTTTCGGAAAAGTAGACGCGGGCTTCAATACATCTGGAAGACCGTCAAGAGCCAGTTCGGGCTTCACACAGAAAGTGCTCACCTCGTGAGAAGATTATACTCGCCCCGAAGGTAGGTATTCCATTCCCGAAGGACTGTGAAGCTCTCGCACGTCCTAATTGCCATGACATCATGACACGCCGGGTTATCAGTATATGCGTTGAGAAGGGCGTGATGAGCTTTGTAATTTGTGTAGAGTTTGAGACGTTCCTATGGGAGGCAGAATGAGATATCGGCATTAACGCGGTGAGCGGGAACTCATGGAACGGCGGACACACTTCATTATGACGAGGGCACCACAAGCCGCCCTCCATCGTAGGCATGCAGCATTCAATGCCCGCTGAGTAGAGTGCCGCACAGGTATCTCGTTTCCTCCTTGGAGACCTTGACATGGCAGCCACGAGTGGTCGACGAAGTCGAGCTCGCGAAGCCAACACCCAACCAGGCCGAGAACTTGACGGAAGATCTACCATTGCTAATTGGATCGGGTACGTGTCACAAATCACGTGACTGTGACACCCTTTCAGCTTCGTAATCGAGGTTACGTACAACGGAACAGCTCACATCTTGCAAGATTTGGGAGGGGGGCGACGAGTTTTAGGACGAGTCGGAGCAGAATACGAATTGTTGTACTACCTTCTCTGCAGCATCGCTCCAATTTATACTGTGCAGAGGGCCCGGTCGCGCCTGCCTGAAGTGCCAAAGCGTCGACCGACCGACTCTTCAAGCTTCAAGGTCAAAGCGGCCATCATCAACACGTGTACTGGAGATCGTTGTAGTCACCCTCGACAGCCTAAAACGTGCTGAAGAGATGTCATGTCCAGAGTCGCGCCGCAAGATCCCTCGTACCTCCTGAATCTTAGATCACTCCAAGTCCGCACTGATGACCCCCTACTAGTAACGGACTCACCCTGAGGGGTGAAATTGTAGAATCGTCATGGCGTCGTATCGATGCCTCCTGAGGTATTAAGTCGGCCTCAAGGCTCGACGGTCAAATCGACATTTCAACGCCTTGCCACAAATGACTGCTGGTGCTGTGGCACGAAATAAAGCGGCGGTGCCTGGGCGAGGACGTAGATCAAAACTAACATGTGTCGTGCCCTATTGTCCCTTGGGCTCGTTGCGGTGATCTCATCCTAACAAGGATCAATATGAACGTCAAGGTAACGAACAAGTGAGTGCCACCGTGGCATGGGACAAGCGGACTCACACCAACTTAGAGAGCCCTGTCAAGACTCGATATGGCTCTGGAATTGTTGTACATTGGATTGGATGTCCCGACAGGATATTCCTGTGATCGATAGCCTAGTTCCATGGTCCAAGATGGCTCTCTGAAGCGATTGCATGAATACTAGAGTCAAACACATGTTCTTCAAGAAGATAAACGGAGGTCCGGAGTTCCCATTTGGAGCGACAGCCTTGTACTCAGCCTGTAGTATCTATGCGACTATCAAATAAAACAGTACTAACATCGCCTCAGGTATGACAGCTCATTGTCAGGCCCAGGGACGAATACAGACCGCCATGGGTTTGGAGTTCCCAGCCTGACGGTGAGCAACTCGCACGACGAATTGTTACATTCATCATCCAGTCGGAAGGGGATGTGAAGACTGGTTTTGGTGAGCTCTGTGTTATCCACCGAATACCGGGTCTCACTCTATCTGCGCTCCTGGCTATGCGATTATAAGCTAAGCTATGACAATCTTGGAGAACCAGCGGTCACCACTAGTCTCCCGTAGGTAGCCCCTTAGGTAGGAAGACAGTCGTTCCTATTCTTCTAAGGTGTCACCACAGCAAAATGCTAACACGGCGCCCACCGAGCCCCTGAGGAACATCATAATCGCTACGAAAATGTAAGTGGGGCGTCCGAGCATCATGCATCATGGACGTGGTCTATTAAATACCTTTCTAGGCTTCCCGCCCTCCGGTGTCAAATGACCCCTGAGGGAGTTTGTCTCAGGGTAGCGAGACAGAAACTGACAAATATCGTAGCTGAGCGGTTACAGATATCATCCTACCGAACGAGGACATCGCCGGACTCAGTGGCACTTCTGAATCCTTCCGTTTCAGACTCCCACACGGATTTTGGTATCGGCGTGTCGCCTCAACACCGCCCTTCGCAGTTTCAGATTGGATGTCCTTGGCGTTGATTCCACACCTGGATGGGACTATCATATTGTTTATTAGGTCGGGTATTGGAGACTATAGCTAATAGCTTGGGGCCCGAGGACATTGCCATTTCCATCGATAACATGAAAAATCTTTGGTCAAAGAATCAAATGAGGGTGAGACCGATAAATAAGACCTGTCTATAATCCAGCAGGGATGTGTTTTATGCATAACCAGTCGCGCTTCCAGGGTGGAGGAAAGGATCGTTGCTGAAGTTGAAAACGGAGCAGCCACGGAGGACAGTCTGGTTGCAAGAGAAACACCAGTTGATGGTCGAGTTGATGGTAGTCCACTACGGAAGTGAAGGGACATTGTCAGCGCTAGTGGCTCCAATGGTGAGAACGCGGGCTCACGTCAAGGGCCTTGATCATCTGAGGGAGAGTGAGAGTGTCCTGGCCGAACATCTTCAAAGACTTAAACTCCTTGTCATCGGTACCGTTCTTGAACTTCATGGCAACTTGATAATCGCCGGCGGTGTTCTTGGAAAGCTCGAAGGCAATGGCGGAGGCGTAGTCAACTGATCACAATCAGGATTTATGTAAGGCGTCGAGACGATAATGTCATTTACCAATTCCTGAGATCTCTGGGTTGGTCACTGTAGCATTAGTGACGTTGAACAGACTGATGAAGGGCTTGTAGTCGACCTCCGTCAACGCCAGTTTCACCTTGTTCTTGGACAGCGTCATATTGCCCAGCGACCAGAAGATCTCGGGCCAGAGAGTTCGGATGGGGACTAGAAACCAAGTTCGATTTGTGTGGCTAAATTGTCGAGACTCAGAGACTCACTTTGTCCGACACCATTCTGGACACTGTCCGTGAACACGGCCTGCTCGTGGATGTTAGCGAAATGACGAGCTTGCTCTAGAAGAGTCTTCGGGAATGACTTGTAGAACGTCGCGTTGTGAGTGTACTGGACATTCAGGTAGTCATAGATCTTGTACGACAAGTGAGTTATATGGTGTTCGATATCGCTGTTAGTGTCCATCACTTACATTCCACTGTCAATAGAGTTAGCGTTGCGCAAGACACAACAAGCCAAATGCATACCGCATTAAGGAAGCTGTTGTTCAAGCCGCCGAGGTATGGCTGGACAGCCTGGAGGAATGGAGCAGCTTGGGCAGCGGCGTCCTTGAACACTACACCACTGTTCAAACGCGCCAAGTGGGATTGGAAGTACTGCAGAGGCGTGAGCACCACGACCCGCACGGATTGGTCTGCAAAAACCTACTAGGCACTCCATCCAACTGGTCAGAGACGGAGCCTGCCAGAACTCTAGAGACTCCACCGGAACATATTGATATCCTCCCAGCGGCGACTGAACCTCTTCACCGTCGGCAAGGGTGATTGACGCCTTCTCCGTAGGTGGGTAAAGACCTTGAAGTAAGGCGTAGGCGGAGTCGAGGATAACGTTTCCTCCTCCAGCATCTGCGCGAACGAAGAGTTGATCGACGTCGGCAACATCAGTCTGGATGCCTTGAATATAGGACGAGGAATCCTGGTCGATGTACGTCTGTCTCAAAAAGGAACCTAACGCGTATTCTTGACTCTGCAGGACAGATCTCAGAAGCGGACGAGCAAGACAGCGTGGAACGTACCGATCCATAAGGAGTCAAGTAGCCCTGTGTTGAGTCGTAGGTCGTGTAGTTCTGGAAAACGACGTTGGAACGGTCGCCGTGACGAGCCAACAGAACGACACCGATGAGACCCGAACTGGTCGTAGTGTTCACCATTGCAAGATACGAGATGGGATCTGAGGGATGATGTAGCAAGGAACGAAGAGAACGCGCTTTTATACCGCACAACCTGTCAATTTTGAACAGGACGGACTTCAGCACGTAAGCTTCGCCAAGAAATGCAGTTCAGCTTTCCTCCGCTGAGTCTCCACTGCGACCCTATGCGGCTACGACCTGTTTGAAAGGCAACGAGTAAGTGTTAGACTGGAAACGATATGTCGCCGTGCAAAGTCGATAACGTCCGACGCCAGCATCAGACCAGTGGTTGAGACTTCGAGGTCCCGTCCGAGTCGCTCCCGACGACAAAGCGAGAGTTGGCACAAGCCTCAACATCAACACCGCATTGAGTCTAGCACATAAATGGAGATTTGATGGACCGACTCACCGCCGTGGCTCAGGGTCCCGGCCAAGCAACCTGAAACGAAGCGTCGGATATTAAGAGGCTCCATTGATTCATGGGTTTGATGAGTGACTTCCAATCAAAACCAAGCAAAATCTTCGATTTACCGGCGTAGTCGGACTGCAACTAGTAGTGGCCACTCTGTCGAGGTGTGCAGTACGAGAAGGGACAGACTTCAAAAGTATCAGTCTAAGGGCATAACATCCAGCATGATATTAAGCGATTTATGAGGATGATGGGCGCTGAAAGGCGCTGAAGCGCTGATCATTCAACTTCAAGTTGAAGTTACTACTTACCTCTAAAATGCGTGCGACAACGCGCCCAATGACGGCAGAGTACAACTTCACCACCACTCGGCCTTGACAGGACTCACCCGTAAGACAGCGAGACTTGTAGGATTCATGGCGCTCGATCGCTTGCCTGAGTCTATGAGATACAACTTGAAAGACGTACGTCGATTCAGAAGGTTCTTGTCGCACACATGAGGGTTTGGTCGAACGGGATATCAATAGAGTGGCGACAACAAGGCGAGAAAGGGAAATATTGTTCATCATGAAGTTTTCACCAGGACCAACCTGGAAATTGTTTGCTCGTAACAGTTAACTTAGTCTGGACTCTGGAGGACAAATCAACTGTCCGCAATATTGATAGATACGCGTCTTCGCACGGCCATATAGTCAAACGGTTTGTATCATGCACCAGCATGCACCGTTCATGTGAATTGGCCAGGAAGGTACCCAATCTTGGCAAAGTTTTGGGCCAAAGCTCGGCGGACGCAAAGGGGGCCAATGGCGGCTTGCAGATTACGGTCCTCCGCTATCAATGCTCAAACGAAGTTCTAAGCAGAAGTGCGATTTCAAAAGGCCTTCATAAACGGCTTCAGTACATATCGTACCTTCCACCTCGAATTGATCCGAACCGGTCGTCGATTGAAGTCGCCAAAACGGGCAGCCGCATCCCAGTCAAGACTTCGGCACCTGCAGCCAGTCATGAGCTGCGAATTTCATGGCAATTGTTCCGCGAAGCCGTCGCGAATGGAGTGTGAGGTAAATAACTGGTAAATACCCATCCTGAAGCGACAACAGCTTATATTGATGGTTTGACGGGTTTAACATCGAGACGCCCAGTCAGAGCATCCCGAAAGAAAATCAGACCGAAATCTCAGGAAAGTTGTAGGTAGTTCCTGGGGAATGCTGATCACAGAGTGGGAGGAGATTTGTCGACAAAGGCGGAACTTACAGTTCTTCCATGCGGTGGAATGGCACCGCGGACAAAGCTGCAAGTCAGCGACATCCACACCGGCCAATTAGCGTATGAAGATTTGAGGACGCTGCGGCCGCACTCCGACGGAGAGCGAAATAATAAGACATGTCATCATAATGCTCGGGTTAGGGTTAGACGTGAATATGGCGCTAACAGGCATAATATATTTTTCTCTTATGCGTCCTGTCATCTTAAAATTAGCAAGTTCGTCCGATATAAATCAACACACGTATCTTCGTCCATCAACCAATCCCCCTCCCTTTCTAAAATGTCCTCTCCGGCCAACGGCTCGTCTGCTGTTCCTCTCCCCAGCCAAAGGGACGCTAGCCTTAGATCAAAGCCACCCGTATGGCCTTTAAACTCATCTAATGATACCGTCACTCTACCCGCAAAGTGCGATAGACAGGGAAGACAAGACGGCGTATGCTGCAAGGAGCTCAAGGACGACGATGATCGTACCCTTGTTGACCCTGATACCATCCGCGATGTGTATGTCATTTCCAATGCCTTTCGCAATGTCGGGGCGACCTCACACTCTAGTTACTCACATACCCCATAGTGTAATTGGCCTTTCCGACGGATTGACTGTACCCTTTGCTTTGACAGCCGGTCTGTCTTCACTTGGAGAGTCCAAGCTAGTTGTCGTTGGTGGTATCGCAGAACTCATCGCTGGTGCTATCTCTATGGCCATCGGTGGATTCCTCGCCTCTCAAGCCGAGAGAGACCACTACCGATTCTTGAAGCGCCACACCTCTTTGAGAGTGGTCCGAAGTTGCGAGGGTGAAATGGAGCGAGAAGTCTATGCCATCCTCGGCCCAGTCGGTGTCGATGAACGGACCTCTCACGCAGTTGCCAAGTGTCTGCGTGACGTTGAAGGCGAGACAGGCATGAGCTCCACGTCTGACGAAGAAACCCAGTCTCTCAGATGGAAGTCCGATGTGGGGTTAACTCCCTTCCTGCTCAGGTTCGGAACGGGTCTCGGTATGCCTCTTGATCGACTTCTGAAACATCGGTTTACTAACATTTCCTTTGCAACAGAGGAAGTGCCGACAAGTCGCTTGTACTCGTCAGCAATAACGATCGGTCTTGGGTATCTCATTGGAGGAATCATACCCCTCTTTCCTTACTTCTTTATCTCCGTCGCCCACGTTGCCCTACTCTACTCTTGCCTTTTGACCGGCTTCGTGCTTTTGGTCTTTGGGGCCATCAAGGCCAGGATAACTGGAGCTGGCCAGGGTGCAGGGGGCTACTTGTGGGGTGCACTCAGCACATTAATGGTCGGTGGCGCGGCTGCTGGTGCAGCTTATGGAATCGTTGCGCTTCTTGAGATATGACCAGGGCGGTTTCCTTAGAATTTGCTCCGTCACGCTGTATTCTCAATTCCAACTGTGCTCGCAGGTTGTTCTTTCAAATCAGGTAGACCACATCATATTTATTCCCTTGGTCTTGTACTTATCTACTACGAGGATTGATGGAAGTTGAATTGGACGCATGCATTACAGCTGCGAAGTCAGAGTTGGAAGAGAAGTCTTGTAATTCGAGCGAGCGACTGGTGCAACGGGCAACAGTTCGAAAGTGCTGAAGACGATGAACATATGGATTGATATGTTGAAGGTCATCACGGATCGCTTGCACAACGAAAGCGTGAGCGCCGAATTGCGTAGCTTTTCGGGATCGCTCTGCTTCATCATACGAAAACCAATGAATGGAGTGCTCCGTATATTCGGTGTCTCGAATGAGATGGTATGTTCGCCCAGTAATTGCGACAGCAGGAGGACCTATTGCTGCACCACATGCGAAGTGCTCAAATGAACCTGTGAC
>JBBPLD010000248.1:0-17591 GCA_038089555.1 Chalciporus chontae | reverse complement strand
CGATAGATCATCATCATCCCCGACAGTTCTGACTTGTCCATGACAGGTCGCCCTTCAGAACGGAATTGACTATGGCATGATCCTCTCGCAGGTGAAAGATGCTCGAATCAAAGGTTTGACTGTCCCAGTGCTTCTCATGGGTAGGCCTATCGTTGCATGCCTCTACAGCGCATTCTGTTGATGAGGCCATTCAAGGCTATTACAATCCCATCCTCGCGTACGGGGAGGACAAGGCTATTCAAGATGCACGGGATTCGGGTGCAAATGGATTCATCATGGTTGACGTTCCTCCCGAGGAAGCGTTCACTTTACGTGAAAAATGCGCAAAGGCTAGGTAAAGGGACCGAGTCTCGACCGTCGAGGATGTAATTGACGCCGATTATAGCCTTTCGTATGTCCCACTTGTAGCCCCGTCAACATCTCTCACTCGGCTCCCCTTCCTTGCTTCGATTGCGGACACCTTCATTTATGTTGTCTCACGTGTGAGTGGGCTCTTGATCTGCCCTGTGGAATGCATCTAACACACAGCTCAAAGATGGGAACCACAGGTTCTTCAGTGAAAGGCATAATGAACTCGGAACTCCCGGACATTATTGCACGTATTCGGAAACACACCACTGTCCCGCTTGCCGTTGGCTTTGGAGTCGCCACCCGTGCCCATTTCGACGCTGTAGTCGAAGCTGGCGCAGATGGTGTTGTCGTTGGAAGTCGGCTCGTCACGATCATGAAAGAAGCGCCCATCGATCAGGTACCTCACGCGGTCGAGAAATTCTGTAGGGAGATTACCCTCAAAGGCCAACCCGTTTCGACCACGACCGATGTTCAAAACCCTTCATTGTACCATTTCCCAGTTGTCCAGGGAATCGAGAGACCGATCGGCTACACCATCCTCCCTCCACGGTTCGGTCAGTTTGGTGGCCAGTATGTTCCAGAGGCACTATTTGATTGCCTCAT
The DNA here is from genome assembly GCA_038089555.1 of Chalciporus chontae. Lineage (NCBI taxonomy): Eukaryota > Fungi > Basidiomycota > Agaricomycetes > Boletales > Boletaceae > Chalciporus > Chalciporus chontae. Next base: position 16,637 of record JBBPLD010000248.1, on the reverse strand, counting down.
CGAACTTGAGGAAGCCCATAATGCTGCGTTGAACGATTCCTCGTTCTGGGCTGAGTTCGAGAGTCATTATGGTTACATGAACCGCCCTTCGAAACTCTACTTCGCCGAGAGTCTTACGAAGCATGCTGGTGGTGCTCAGATTTGGTTGAAACGAGAGGATCTGTGAGTGTAACCGCAACGTAGCACGATAGGCAACTGACCCCGTTCATCAGGAATCACACGGGATCGCACAAGATCAACAATGCCGTCGGTCAGGTACGTCGTATTGCGCGGTCTTTCGGGCGGTTCCCGTTTGATTACGATCACAGATCCTGCTTGCCAAAAGGCTAGGGAAGACACGTATTATTGCTGAGACGGGAGCTGGACAGCATGGCGTTGCTACTGCAACTGTCTGCGCGCGTTTCGGGATGGAGTGCGTGATCTATATGGGCGCAGAAGATGTTCGCAGACAGGCTCTTAACGTTTTCCGGATGAAAATGCTTGGCGCAACCGTAAGTACTAGTCTCTGCCGACTCATCGCAAAGACTGATACCCTCAAAGGTCATCCCTGTTGAATCTGGCTCTAAAACGCTCAAAGACGCTGTAAATGAGGCGATGCGCGACTGGGTCACCAACCTCGCCACTACTCATTTCCTCATTGGCTCATGTTTCGGTCCACACCCCTTCCCGACCATTGTCCGAGACTATCAGAAAGTCATCGGTCGCGAAATCAAAGCTCAGATGCAAGAGGTGATCGGAAAACTCCCGGATATCATCGTTGCCTGTGTCGGCGGTGGAAGCAACGCGATTGGTTCTTTCTACGAGTTCATTCCGGACAAGACTGTCCAACTCGTCGGTGTCGAGGCGGGAGGAGAGGGTGAGAATAGCTTGTTCACCTCGAAGTTTAACATGCTCTGAACTGGCCCACCAGGTCTCGACGGTGATCGCCACAGTGCTACGCTCGCCAGAGGCAAGCCTGGTGTGCTCCATGGTGTGCGAACCTACATTCTTCAGTCGCCGACAGGTCAAATTATCGAGACCCACTCGGTCAGCGCTGGACTGGATTACCCTGGTGTAGGTCCAGAACATTCGTGGTTGAAAGATACCGGTCGTGCCGAGTACGTTGCTGCTACTGATGAGGAAGCTCTGAGAGGATTCCGTTTGTGCACACAACTTGAGGGCATCATCCCAGGTTAGTCGTCGATCTGTCGATGGCCATTTAAATAATATTGATAGCGACTAGCTCTGGAGTCCTCACACGCAGTGTGGGAAGGCGTCAGACGAGCAAAGACGTTGCCAAAGGAAACCAACCTTGTGATCGTGAGTGCCGTCGGCCATGCATAGTTGATTCTCTGACGTGTTGACTTTTCTGACCTAGTGTCTCTCTGGAAGAGGGGACAAGGATGTAGAGCAGATATCTGAGCTTTTGCCTGGGAAATGGGCTGATCTCTTGGACTGGCACATCTGAGGCGTGTACGAAACTAATACTGGAACCGTGTATGATATGTATCCGGGTATTGGGCAATGCAAAGGATTTGGATGTCTTGTCAGGGGTTTGAGAGTAACGGTCACAATCCACGTGATCACTGTCACTGAGAGAAGGAACGCGTCGACTTGACATCTTTCATGATCATCTAGTCAGTGGGATCTATCCAACGAATCAAACAAAATGCAGGCAGGTGGACAGACCCCAGTCTTTGTTATGAGTGCGGGACATTTCTACCTGCTCTCCTGTTCCCTCCTGATCAATTCGTGTACTAGACACCGCGCCCGAGAGGCAGTCGGGCAGAAAGGCGCAGATTTCGAATATCACTGCAGCAAAGGTTCGTATCAGAGCATCATCTTCGCTGAACTCGTTTCTCAACCCATATGTTACCCCAAACTAGACCATCGCCGATGTCATCCGCACGTGTTTGGGTCCTAAAGCCATGCTGAAGATGATCTTGGATCCCATGGGCGGAATCTTGTACGTCCGACCTCTTTGTTTTCTTTTCATGAGATCACGACCATATCCCGTTTTACAGGTTAACCAACGACGGTAACGCGATCTTGCGCGAGATCGACGTCGCACATCCCGCAGCCAAGAACATGATCGAGCTAAGTCGGACACAGGACGAAGAGTGTGGTGATGGAACGACGAGCGTGATCATTCTAGGTAAGTCGTCTTTTTTTTTCTCCACTGGAATTTTACTTTCCTAGAATCTTCCCCACCCCCTGACACGCATGTTTCTAGCTGGTGAAATCCTCGCGCAGTCGCTCTCTCAGCTCGAGCGTGACATTCACCCCGTCGTGATCATCTCAGCGTACAACAAGGCTCTCAAGGAATCACTAGAGATAATTAACAGGATTTCGGTTCCGATCAACACGTCTTCTGACGAAGAGATGCTATCCCTCATCAAAACGTCGATCGGCACCAAGTTCGTCGCCCGGTGGTCCGACCTTATGTGCCGTCTCGCTCTCCAAGCCGTCAGGACCGTCGCTGCGGAAGAAAACGGACACAAAACGGTTGACATTAAGCGATATGCCCGAGTGGAGAAGGTCCCAGGAGGATCGATCGAAGAGTCAAAAGTGTTGGACGGCGTTCTTCTCAACAAGGATATCACCCATCCCAACATGCGTCGGAGAATACAGAATCCCCGGATCATGTTGTTGGACTGTCCTCTAGAATACAAAAAAGGTGAAAGTCAGACGAACATGGAGTTCTCAAAGGAGTCCGATTGGGCTCGGGCACAGGAGATGGAAGAGGAACAAGTGATCGCACAGTGCAAACGCATACTTGAATTCAAGCCCGACCTCGTCATCACCGAGAAGGGTATCTCAGGTTCGGTTCGCTCTCGTGTTCGCATTCATCGAAGCCTCACGGTAGATCATAGACATCGCTCAACACCTCTTCGAGCGGGCCAATGTTTCCGCCATCCGACGTGTCCGCAAGTCCGATAACAATCGTATCGCACTCGCAATCGGCGCTACCATCGTTAACCGAGTCGAAGATCTCCGGGAATCTGACATCGGTACCCAATGTGGTTTGTTCAACATTGAAAAGATGGGAGACGAGTACGGATTCATACGCACTGCACGTCCGTCCAGAACTGATGTCCTAACCATTTCGCAGGTACTTTACCTTCCTCACCGGCTGCGCCAACCCCAAAGCGTGCACGATTCTCCTTCGCGGGCCTTCGAAAGACATCCTCAACGAAATCGATCGCAACCTCGCCGACGCCCTTTCTGTCGCTCGCAATGTCTACTTCACCCCGATTCTCGCTCCAGGAGGTGGTGCCACCGAGATGGCGATCAGCGTTGGACTTCATGCAAAAGCAAGAAGCGTGACAGGCGTCGAGGGCTGGCCGTACAGAGCGGTCGCTGATGCCATGGAAGTCATTCCCAGAGTGCTCGTGCAGAACAGCGGAGGGAACGCGATCAGAGTTTTGACGGAGCTGAGAGCCAAGCATGCGAACGGAGAACATTCGTGGGGCGTGGATGGCGACTCGGGGAAGATCGTGGACATGAAATCGTATGGATTGTACGAGAGTGCGAGCGTCAAGGTATGTTTTTGCGTCGATCCCTGTTGTATCGTGGACTGAACCCCTGCCCCTAGATTCAAATACTCAAAACTGCGATCGAGGTAAGTATCTTTCCCTCAGTCACTCTCGTCAGGTGGACTAACGCTCCGATCGACAGGCTGCTCGCATGCTTCTCCGTGTTGACGACGTCGTACAAGCTACGCGCAAGGAAAAAGAACAGCAACAAGGTCCTCCACCAGAAGAGATGGCCGAGTGAAGTGTATCACGTAGTTACGGTGACAGTATACTTCGCGACTAATGGAAGACAACTGTCTGAATATAATTATAACATACCGTCCAACGGCGGGATACATAACAAGAAAAACACTAGATCTACACCTTTGTTTCATACATCTCCCCCCCTCTCCCTCCAGCCTGGGTCAGCATCTGATAAAGTTACCAACGATCATGCTTGGGATTCCCCACTTGTCCCGTCGGATAGTGAAGGAAAAGCAACAATTGACGAATCCTTCCTCGCTCAGCACGTCCTCGCCTGTCATCTTCTTCCGATCCGATGAGGTATTGATGAGTGGTTTGTATCGTAGCACACACGACGTGAGCACCGCTTTTTGAGTCGAGTCGAATGCGACATGGCCGTATTTCTGCCGGTCGTTAGATGGCAACCCCTCGTTCGACGAACACACTGACCTCCCAGTAATTGACTGCGGACTCTTCCGCCATGAGCTCGTATATGCAGAGTCGGCCCTATTAGGGTAATTCGGAAAAAGCGATCTGAAAGAGAAAAGCAAAAGACCCACGTCGCGCATCATGTATCCGTCGACACCAACTAGCTCAGTGAATTCGCGGTTTCCCTTGTAGATTTCACCCGTTCGTCGCCAAAGGCATGCGGGAACGCCCATGGCTGAGAAAACACGATCGTAGTCGAGTAACAGGCGTTCAAAGGCTTCTTCGATGAAGACGAGATCCTGTGATGACACAAGGCTTGAGGACGGAAGCAGACAGTTTCAGACTACTCGGAGCTTACGATATCCCGGAGAGATTGAGCAACAGCCTATTCGAACGACGCGTGAGCAGCCGTCGTTTGGTTCAAAGAAAGTTTACTTCGAACGCACCCTGAATTTCGGTCGAAGGACGGACAGGGGTTGTAGAATTTGCTGTTTCGACTGCCTTGACACGCTTTGGGTTTGACATATGCTAAGTAGCGGTTATGTAAAACGATAGAGGTGGGAGTGCCTACTTTCGATCCATCCATCTCGACAGGCGGGCATAACCCTTGACATAATCATATGGCTTCAGGAGACCTGCCTCGTACTTGCTTCGGATCACGCGGTTCAAACGTTCGTCTCGTGAGCCAGACTCTTGATCGGCAGCGGTGAGAAGGAACTTCTCTGTTTTAGTTGCTGAAGGGAGAAGGAAAGGTGCCAAGTCCTCCGCTGGGACCGGCTGAGGTTCGGTGGTTGTGCTCTCAGCTGGTTCGGTGGTGGTGAGTGCGGGTTGAGCGACGAACGTGGTGGTGGTGGTGGTGGTGGTGGTGGTGACGTTCTCTGGCGTAGGCTCGGGGAATGATGGGGCCGAGACGAGTGAAGGCGTCACCGTCTGAGGAGAGGTGAAAAAAGACCCATCGTCAAGCGTCTCCAAGAAATCGCTGGTTTAAAAAAAGGCCATGAGGGATTTACACACTGCCGATGAGGTCATATCGAACAAAAACATACGTGAGGACCGAGAACTCGTTGCCAAGCGTTTCTGGCTGGTAGAGGAACGCGTTCGAGGATACGCTCATTGGCCAACTTGCATTCGTCGACTGTTGTACAGTGGTGCTCCCGTACGCTGGTTCTGTGGGACGTGTGTGAACGAAAGAGAGAGAGAGAGAGAGCAGAGTCATTATGACGTACGGGATATGATCCTCGAAGTGTCCGTTCCGCCTGATATCACTGGCCCGTCTTGCTTGTTCTTCGGAAGACGTTGTTCGTCGTGACACAAATGACCGATTTCACGCTTGATGCTGGAGAAGAGTGTTTCAGGAACAGTAGCAACCCCCCAAAGGGTTTCAAAGTCGCGCGCACCACCGCTGGCAAGGGCGACCTTCGTCGCAAGTCATATGGCTACGACGACAATAGAGACAGGCATGGTTGACCTTTCTTCTCTTCGTCGTCTTCTTCTTCCTCCCCAAACCATCTTCGTCGTTTGTCACCTGGTCTGGCTCGTGATCATGACAGCTCTGGGTCTGTGAAGGCAGGGTTGGATAGGGATGGGTCGTGTAGTTGGCCATAATAGGGCAGCGAGGGTGCACTGGCGACGGTTCGCGAGTCGTGTGTCCAAGTATTTGAATGCGTGGGGTAGTTAGTAGGACTCGGTCTAATAGTAATATACGAATAACTCGCGATGTCAAGGAACAGGCGACATGACCGCACGAGACCCCGACCACCACACCCACAGGGAGCGCACTTCTCCACCTGACAAGTACAGCACGCTCGGAAACGAGGTTGCGTAAAATTCCAAACCAGAGAAGCATGTCATTACAGCTGGGCACATCGACGGTCATCACAAAACGTTTAAGTACATGCTTCCACAAGCCAAGACGGAAGAAGCGCGAGTAAATAAATAGGGAGTCACAGGACGTTAGCCCATGCGGGTTAAAGAAACAAATAGATCACCGTCGGCTACTCTGGGCTGCCCCAGTTTCACGATAACAGGCGGCTCAGTCGGGTCCAAAGAGCCGCGAGTCAAGCTTTCAGTCTGCTCGGGCCGCCGACACCGAGATGGCCGGCTGGGACCGTCACCTTCTGTCACAGACCTGGTGGAGCCTGGTTGTATGATTTCTGTTCCGATTCGATGTGCTCTCCGAACCACTGTGCGAGCGATAAGCATCAAGAAGAAATGGGTACGTTTTCCTCACCTTCACGAGGAACTTGGCAGATTCTTTCGGGTAACGCTGTTGGGTTTCATAATCGACATAGGTCACGCCAAATCTTGTAATGTACCCGTCGGCCCTACAAGGTCAGGTGAGACCAGAGACTGCCGCATGCCAGTCATCGTCAAACTTACCATTCGAAATTGTCGACGAAACCTGGAAGTGGAGCGTAAGTCAATCATTAAACGTCATTCCATCAAGACTTACTCCAAGGGAAATAAGCCCGTACGTCAACACCGTCTTCAAGAACGGCCGCTTTCAGCGCCGCGGTGGTGCCTTTAAAGTAGTTGACGCGGTCATCGTCTTGGATGGCCTCTTCTATTGGCTTCGAATTCTCATCCTTGACAGCGAACCCATTCTCCATCACGCTAACGAATCTGAGTCAAGAAGGCAACACAGCATGAATGAACTCACTAGATGGGAAGTCTATAACGCTGTTACGAAACGACGTGAGACTTCTCAATCAACAGGAGATCGGACCAGGCTCATACCTTCCAGAGATAATTGAGAAGCTGTTCCCACATCCGAATTAGCAACTTGCAACAAGGCAGACGGAATGAGCGCTGGATGACTCACCTCCCGGAAGCCTTGGGGATCTGGAAGTGGATGAACTCTTAGCGGTCTGTTCGTAAGATTACGAGTACCACTCACAGTCTTGCAACCAAGCGCAGTGGGCTAAGGTGACGCCCGAAGTGAGAATCCAAGAAGAACGAGGCTGCATGGGGTGCGTACCTTGCGTGCCTAGTTGCGTCCCGTCGGGTCGGATGAAGGTATACTCGACGAATCCTTGGAACTCGTCATCGCCGCCGGCCCCTGATAAAAAAGGACACGTCAACACAACCCAGATACATTGTGAGTACGACTGGCAATCAACTTACTGCACAAGTTAGTCGTATAAGTATTCATTCCATAGAAATCCGAGGATCCTTTGACGACCGCCAACTCTTCTGTCGTGAATTCTGGGAGGCGATCTCCGAGCATCTCTCTCATGTATGGAGGATAGTGCCCGAGATAGATCGGGTCCTGTGATAGACACGATCACGTTAATGAACGCACTCGTGGGAGCCTCTCTGAAACATACAGCAAACCAACCTGCAGAATTGGCATTGAGCTCGAGATGAACGCTCCATCTTAGTTGAACTTACCGATAGCTACGTCAAGGGCACGTTGAGCGGCTTCCACATCTGAAAATGAATTCTCAATCACGAACAAAACGCGACTCGTCAGGAAAGAAGTCACATACTTTGCGGGCTCTCGTCGTACGGCATTGCCCAATCACCGTTGAGAGTGATTCCTATTTGGCCCTTCTGACTCGGCTTGAATTCTTCGCGATATATCTTGACAGCGTGAGCGTGTGATAAAAGGACGTTGTGTCCGACGCTGAGTTCGTTTCCAGTGATCAATTAACTGGGTCACGGACAGAGCGGGTTTGCTTACATCCACGGTTCCGTCGCGGAGTCCCCCTCTGGAGATCTGTCGCGATCACTCGATCTCCCTGGCGCGAATACGCCACGACCATATCCAAGGATGGATACACACCATGGTTCATTCATGGTAAGCCTAGTAGAGGAATGGGATGAGTGAATAAATGCAGTTCAGATCGCCGCGCATGATGTACCAGTGTTTAACCCGGTCACCAAACGATTCAAAGCAAACCTAGCGTGCAGCACGTGAGTAGAGACCCTCCACCGTGAGTGAAAGATGTTGTTACTCACCTTGGCATAGCGAACATAGTCTTGCACGATCTCATCCTTGTTCAACCATCCGCCGTATCTGTCGTGAAGAGCCTGTGGCAGGTCCCAGTGGTACAAAGTCTAGGATGGCGTAGTCAGCAGCAATTTTTTAAGTAGAGAAGCGGTACCACATACGACGAAAGGAATAATCCCATTCTCCAACAACGCATCGATGAAATTGGAGTAAAATTGGATACCCTTGGGGTTCACGGGATCGTTACGGCCACCGAGCGGGATGATACGAGACCAGGAAACCGAAAAACGGTACGATTTCACACCGTACTGCGCCAAGAGAGCGATATCCTCTTTCCAGAGCCTGTAAGAGTCTGTAGCCACGTCTCCGCCCCGTTCATCCAACGTCTTCCCGGGTTGCTTCGAGAAGTCATCCCAAATCGACTTTCCACGTCCATCGACATCCGTTGAACCTTCGATCTGGAAACTCGCTGGAGGGAGAAAGACGGTTAATAAGAACACGGAAGATAATATGACATACTACTGACCAGTCGCGAACCCCCAGATGAAGTCCTTGGGCAACTTTGCTGCAACAGTGTTGGACATGGCGTGAAGCGTAGTAATTCACAGGGAATTTGTGAAGCCCACACGGCACATTCGTCGAGCCTCTTAAACCAGGAGCACTCTGCGATCACCCATGTTCCTGGGAGGGCAATTTTGAACGGTAGCCACCGAGGATAATCCGTGTGACGGCAATTGGAAAGGCGTCGCGGGGTGCTAATACGCGAGACGATGGATCATTCAGTTTCACGAGTGGATTTAGAAAGTCTTGGATACCATTGGATTCTATGGAATATGTGACTTGGAAGTTGACCACCACTACACGAGTTTGATGGTCGAGGTTTATTCCGGGAGCTCCGGAACGGAATGCGTGAGCCATCCCGAACCATGTGTTCATCCGATATTTCTCCGTTGACCGTGACATATCGCCCAAAAGCACGAAAGATGGAGCGAATCATCGGCGAATCTTTGTCACCAGGCTCACTCACACAACGCATCGAAGAATGTCTGCTGCATCTAACACTGGAGTTGCCATCCTCGGAAGTGGCATATTTGCCAAGGAAGGTGAGCGAACAGCATTTCGACTGGTACAGCGGCCAACTCAGACAATTTCCGTCCGAAAATTCTCCATATCTCCATCGATTCACAGCCCATGTTCCTGCTCTCAAAGCCCTCGGATCTCTCGCACCTAGTGTAAAGGCCATCTATTCGCGATCGGAGAAGAGTGTCCGCGAATTGGCAGACGAAGTAGTATCTCAGCTTCACACAACGCCCGATATCTATCACGATGGAGATCCATCGATGAATCTAGACGCACTGCTCGCAAGATCCGATATCTCCACCGTTATCGTTGTACTCCCAATCACTTTGCAACCGTCTATTGTCCTCAAATCTCTGGCAGCTGGCAAGCACGTTATCAGTGAAAAGCCAGTCGCTCCAGACGTCGCTTCGGGGTTGGAGTTGATCGCAAAGTACGAGGCAGAATACAAACCCAAGGGCTTGATATGGAGGGTTGCAGAGAACTGGGAAGTTGAGCCGGGATTTATCGCCGCGGGACAGGCAATCAAGGCTGGAAAAATTGGGAAGGTGACTTTCTTCAGTTTGCGAGGCGTCGTGTTCTTCGACAAAGCGTCGAAGTGGTACAACACACCTTGGCGGACTGTTCCAGATGTACGTCAAACCGATTGAATCAGTTTCGAGGGCGATTTCTCACGGATTTCATAGTACCAGGGTGGCTTCTTGGTGAGTTTGCCCCGCCGAATGACGACCGAATCGAACTGACGCCACACCCTGCATGTAGCTGGATGGAGGTGTGGTACGTTCATTTCTCCGTTGTTTCCCCGAGAACGTTTGGTGACCGTGGCTTGACGCTTGGTTCATCAGCATTCAGCAGCCGCATTGCGAGTGATGCTTCCTAGTCCCATGACATACCTCACTGGTTTCGCCTCGCTTAACGTGGATTGGCTCGCACCACATGACACGCTCAACACGGTCATCAAGGCTGCAGATGGTTCGCACGGTATCTTTGAACTGAGCTTCGCTGCACCCACGCAATCACGCTCGTCCATCGGCAACGGCACGATCATCACCGGCACGGACGGGTACGTCACTGTTGACCAGACAAAGGTGAAAGACCCAGTCACCGGAGAGGACAAGCAAGTTTTCCGTATCACGATCAAGTCCGTGACGAGGGGTGCGGATGGAACACCCGGTCCTGAGAAGGAAGAAGTGATCGACGAGCCGGTCAGGGGTGTCGAGGTGGAGCTGGGAAGCTTCTTCGCAGCTGCCTTGGAAGGCAAAGACGACGGTCTAGGTAATCCCAGGGATGCACTACGGGATGTTGCGTTTATTGAGGCAGCCCTGAAGAGTGATGGCAAGTTGATCGATCTCGAGAAACTTGTCACTCAGTCTTGAAACGGAAGTAACGGGGGGGAAGGATTCTAACATCCATATGTACAGCATGTTGGGCACATTTTACGATTGAATAGTCTGCCAGGTGTCCGATCAGCAATAAAGGAAAGAACGATGACCAACAGCTGCGCAGTTGGGGGTTGCTTCAGGTGTAGTAATGACTGCCATCGCGTGATAGGGTTCCAACTACAGCCTTGGTCAGAGAGCACGCATGACTTGAGTGAAGTGACGTCTGAGCACCTATCATCAACGCATCCCGTCTCGTTGCGACGATTGAGGTCTCATGCTGGTCACGGATAGTACCACTGCAAGAACCGAACCCGCTGATTGATGGGGACTCGAGATCCATAATCACTGCGAGGCGGTGGGAGAGGCACGGTTAATTTGGTTCTTGTGTGTTCCGCCGTATGACCCGCAAGGCAGCCATGTTTCAATGTTTGTTAACGCCGTTAAGTACTACATAGGTTAGTAGGAACGTAAATTCAGGAGTACCTGCTTCTTTGGTTTCAGTGAGACAGTCACACCAGAGTATCTCGTCAGGTGGCGTGGCCGCCCTACCTCAAGCTGCACGATAGTCGGCTTACCTCTCCCTTCTCGGCATCTTTAATGGGCCTGGCAAACTAGTTGCGATTCCCTCGATAGGTGGTCCTCGTGATGCGCTTGTATTCATTGCACCATCTAGAAATGATCATCCAACGATTTATCGATGAAACTTGTTGCCTTGATGTGACCGAATGGGGAACGTCCAGAAATGACTAAATATCTGGCGAAAGATCTTGTGAAGAAGTGTATCACGATCGTCAAGTCTATCGGAGGGCAGAGGACTACTCGCCATCGTTATTACAGAGTGTTCTGGTGTTCAAACGTTCAACGTTCGACCTTGGCACGGTCGCTTGTACAATATTTATATCTTCTCACATGTGGGTTGGGATGTGTCCAGTATGCGCCAAGCAAGGCTTGGTTGCCGTGCAGTGTTTTGTGATTGATAGCCGTGATTCAGCCCATCCGACGTTGAATTTCAGAATGAATGTTCATTGAGTAGAATGTGAATGTAAATTTCAGAGAAAGTGGGTCCTGGTCCAGCCCTCGCGTAGGACGTCAACAAAGAGTCGTCAACCGATAACGTTACAAGACACTATGGCCCTGACCACCCTCGTACATCCTCAGGCAAACCTCTGCCTCTTTACGTTCTCTTCTCACTGCCCAACTAACTCCCCATCAATATTCCTCCCCTCCTCTTCTCCACCCCGCCATCGTCCCACCGTCCATCTCTCTCCCCTTCCCGACGTACACGCTCCAATCCCACGCTTCCACGAGCGTCCAAGATGGGCAATTGCCTTTCTGCACACGACAGAGCCAAGAAGGCGCGATCAGACGCCATCGACCGTCAGCTTGAAGAGGACTCTAAAAAGCTCGAACGGGAATGCAAAATCTTGCTCCTAGGTCCGTCTCGCCTCCTCTCGCCTCTGGCATCTCTCCGCCGCCATCATTCCCGACAAATGAACCCTCGCTTCTGCATTCCGCATTCCGTTCTATTTTGTCGTCCCTCCATTCGACGAGGTCTCACTTGACGGACAGGTTCAGGGGAGTCGGGCAAGACGACCATCATCAAACAAATGAAGATTATACATCAAGGTGGATTCACGCCCGAAGAGTTGACGGCTTACCGGCCTATCATATACCGAAATACCCTCCACAGTGCTCAAGCCGTCGTCCTCGCCATGCGCAAGATCAACGTGGACTGCGTTGATCCTTTCAACCGCGTACGTCTCACTTTCCTTTCGCGCGCTCGCTCACCCGTTCGTCGACTCAACTCGATGGTGCAACCAGGTAAACGCGGATCGCATCCTTGATTATCGCATCGACGTGGACCCGTCTTCCGTCTTCTGGTCAGAGATTGCAGACGCAATTGGCAAGCTCTGGCAAGATCCTATCATAGCGACCGTGATGGAACACAGCAGTGAATTTTACTTGATGGACAACGCAAGCTAGTAAGTTCACGTCGTCGTCCGCAGCTCGTTCTCACATAATATATAGTTTCTTCGAGCACGTCGGTCGGATAGGAAGCCGGGACTACCAACCGACGGAAGACGACGTTCTACGAGCTCGCTTGGCGACAACAAGTATTACGGATACGAGATTTACGATGGGAGACTTACAGTATGTTCCCTGCTTTGTGACAGTCTTACATCACCCATGTCCACCTAGGATACACATGTTTGACGTCGGCGGTCAACGGTCACAACGAAAAAAATGGATTCATTGCTTCGAAGGTGTTACAAGCATCATCTTTTGTGCAGCATTGAGTGAGTACGATCAGGTTCTGCTGGAGGATAAGAACCAGGTAGGTTTTTTTATATGTGTTCATTACTCCAGCTTCGTTGACGGGGCGTTCAGAATCGTATGGAAGAATCGTTGATTCTCTTCGACTCAATCATCAACTCCAAGTGGTTTGTCCGAACTTCCGTAATTCTATTCCTCAACAAGATCGACGTGTTCAAGAGCAAGCTACCGAAGGTCCCTCTTGGCCGGCATTTCTCCGAATACACGGGCGGTCCCGACATCAACAAGGCCGCTAAATACATTCTCCGGCGGTTCATGCAAACCAACCGCGCAAGATTATCATTATATCCACAGTACGTGCCAAAGTGATTGATGTTACAATGACGAGTTCACAGGTCGTTAGTCTAACACAAGCTACGGATACGACGAGCATCAGATTGGTATTCGCAGCGGTCAAGGAGACAGTTTTGCAGAATTCCTTGAAAGACATGGGTATTCTGTAGCCTCGGTCGTGATCATGTTTCATTTCTCTCATATCTATGGTAAGTACCCCAGGTTTATGACCGTGGGTCTTACTGACATGGACGAAGTAGCTCGCATTACATTTGTGGATATTTCTCGACTCCTAGCATGCTTTCTCTTAATATATACATCATCTAAGCCATCCCACCACTCGTCCGGGTCCGGTTGTTTTGTTTATTTCACGTTGCTGTAGTACATCACCCATTGCTCTCTCCTTGTCCTGTTGAAATGGTGACTGGTCACTCCTTTGCTTCGATGGGCGAACAGACCTCTGCTAAACTCGTTTCCCCCTTTGTTCCATTCGTTGTCATTGCCGTGAATTGCATGTATGCTGACATCGAGCGCGATCCGTACAGACGTCGTTTATCACCTCTATCGACAAATCCCTTACTGACACCCTCCGACTCCTCGGCCCACATGCTCACATGCGCGCTCTCTCCGTCACCCACACCCAAACGCACACTTACGCGCTCTCCCCCACCCAACTCGACCGAACTTGCATCCCTCGGTTTCTCCAAACCTAGTATGTGGGTGGAATACAGGGTAGTGCTCGTCGAATTCAAGGAGTCCCAGACCGTGGCAAAGCAATGAAAAACCTCGCCGACCGCCGCGACGACGCGTGCATGTGATGTCTGACTCTGGGATAGTATCCTACTGAAAGACTCAACTGTCGATTGAGGGTGTCGGTTTGGCTACATGGTCGATGCCTCGCTACACTCACCTCGAGCAATGAACGCTAATGAACCACAGCACTGAGATGACACCGTAGTACGTTTGCTGAACGACAGCCTCCTCCTCGAAACTATCAGATCTAGTATATATAACCTTGGTCACCTCTCTCTCCTCTCGAACGCTCTGACCGAGTCTACGACGACGACTTGACGATATCACGGTGCGTACATCACCAGCAGCGTTCGGCGGCGACGGTCGAAAGTGCGGCGAGCCCAGGACATCGAGCGCGAGGGGCGGTCGGAAAACAGGTTCAGAGAGCGAAGGACTCGCGAGCGAGGCAGTACTAGGAGGCCTTCGTGAACACGATCGGGAAGGGGTCGCAACGAGGTTCGCGAAGGGTGGAAGAGAAGCCAACGAACGTCAGCAAAGCCAGCCAGAAGATTGCCCGCAGAGAGGCGTCCAGACAACGAAGGTCCACGGGACCACGACTGACGGGGTAAGCCTCGCAGCCACAGTGAACGGCCCACGAGAACCTCGCTGGTGGAGTCGGGAGCCACAGCGCGAAAAGGAGTAGCACAAGGAGGTCGAAGGAACGACGGGAGACAGGAGGAAACGGCGACGGGACAGCCGAAGAAATGGCCGACGAAACGACTGAGAACACAGACAACGCCCAGACGGGACCGCCACCAGGTCGATAGTGGACGCAAAGGGAAACTCACCGAAGGACTCTCAGAGCGTGCCGGTCGAGGGGAGAGAGAATTGAGTCGCGTGCGATGAGCTCGTCGCTCGACTCCTCGAGACCGACGTGTCGAGAGCACCCGAGGGGTACAGACAACGGAGTCGATAGAAATCGCGGGCGACTACGATGTGGCGAGTCGATCGTGCACGCCCACAGAGCCCCGAAGCCTGAGACTCAGGCTGGACATCGAGTGCTAGACGACGCACGGAAGTCGATCGGGGGGTCACTCGAGAACGCGACAAGGCGTCATGAGCGGTCGGGAAACGACGAGATCAAAGGGGATGTTCCAGGGACTCTCAGAGACGAGTAGGTCGAAGTCCTTCATATGTTGATGAATATGAATCACCAGGGGTTCGACAAGTAATCAATCCAAGTGTCTACTTCCGTCCCTCCGTTATTCTGACTGATAATTGCGAGGGAACACAACACGCATGGACAGATCTGATTCTACCGATCAGTCCGTCAGAATGACATTTGACGCGTACGAAAGTTGTTCCCGGTTTCGCCCCCATGATGTTGTTGATTGAATAAGCCTGCGGTTTGAGGTTGACAGCGGAAGCAAATTTCGCGAGGAGCAGCGAGGGAGTCTCGAGTCCCTCCAAAGTCTAAACGGTGACCTCGGGATAGCCTCGGAGGTATGGATATCAGTTACGAGCCGGGACCGCACGCATGCCACTACAGAATTTGTTGCGTTTCTCGAGCAGGCATCAACAGCAAGGCGAGCCTGTCTACCTACTGTGCCCTATCAGAATACGCGGCGGTGGTTAGTGTTTTCAGAACGGTCTAGCCTTGGTGTTTGGAACGCAGAACGTCTGATCGATGCCGCACCTACCAAATTATTGTGAGGACTCGGACAGTGCAGCATCAGATGCGTTCGGCGTCTCTTGCCAGTTACCACCTACAAGAGAGTGTCGACGTTGTAGGCCTGATCTCACCCTTCGCGAGAAGGTCTTGTCGAACTCTACGGGATGGACAGAGTGAAACTTTGTGACTTTCGGCGCGGACCCTGACAACTATCCTTGTTCCGCCAATGAACAAATCACGCCGATCACGCCACAGCAGATATTTGCAGAGTAAGTAACCAAAACCAAAGTGATATCGTTCAATGGCATGGGGACATGGTAACATTCGGTACTTGCACCCCACTTACACTGCTACCTTCGGCCGAGAACCTCACTTGAAGCTTGGCCTCCCATTTTGCTCTTCTTTCAGCCTGAGCAGATTGACTGCGAGTACCAGAGCGGCCTTGGTGGAGTGCAAGCGAGCTGTGTTAGCCTGGTTGTCATCATATGCCCAGTGAAATAGACTGACGTTTAGAGAGTTTGACCATTGGCTCTGGCGTCTCAGCGGTTTTTAGCTTTCTCGTCCGTGCCGCCTTTTTGGCGAGTGCTGCTGGGCTGCGTCTACCACGTCGAGTTTTGGCCATTACGATGATTGACTTTGAATGACCTAATTCTGGGTGTTCTGGAATGATACGAGTGCAGTGGAGGAAAACACTGAGTGATGGCAAGAAGATGAGTTTGAGAGTTGTGGTTGTGGTTGTCCAAGTTAGTGCTTGACTACGTTTATTCAGCGCTATACCGAGACTAACTGGGCAGCGTCTCGTTTCTATGGAAGCCCGGACAATCATGCTCGTTCGGATCAAATATTTCAATCTCAGTGCACTTCGGCAGTATACCTATGAGATGCCCCCTGTCACTCCGTCGGCCGACTGCCTCGAGTGGCGTCAACACATTGTCAACGGTCAATTGTCACAAGGAGATGTGTACCAAGAAAAGGGTTGAACATGCGAGATGTACTGATACATACTATGTCTCGTCACCAGGAGAACATGTAGCAAGAAAACAAATGAT
>JBBPLD010000247.1:0-17776 GCA_038089555.1 Chalciporus chontae | reverse complement strand
TCCATTTGTTGCCTTAGCGCAATTAAGTTTGAGGTCTCACTCCACTCCATCTCTTCTTTCTCTTTTGCTTGATCAAGTGTAAGGCACTTGAAGTCTCTGCTGGGTGATTGTGACTCGGTCATAACAGCAACGGTCACAGATGATGATGGCGGTGACGATGGCGATGATGGCGACGAGGGTGGCGATAAGGTGGACTGGCAAGGCAGCATTCCGAGTCGAGACTACAGCTGGGACCTGCGACGTCCCCCAATAGTCGCCGCTGCAAAGAAAGCATTAGCAGATCTTCGAGAGCTCCTTAGGCCACAAAGGTCAGACAAGACTGGGTATATTAATCCCAAACTTGACCGTGGTCTTGAAGAGAGACTCCGTGCGATGAAAAGTTTTCTTGCTGTCTTCACAGACATCGAGAACAAGGATAATTTAGTGGGAGGCCAGTGGGGAAAGGCTGCTGCACAAACAGCGCGATCATTGGAGAAGCCAGAGTGGTTTGAACGCTGTCTTTGCCGTTGGACAAGACAGTATATCTATGATCACAAGGCCTTGCCACTTCGTCAGCCAAGTGATCGGATATCCCGCATCGAAAACGAGGAACTTGCCGCGGATATCAAGCTCCACCTCCAAAGTGTTGGCAAATAGATTTCTGCGATGGACATTGTTCGCTATCTTCAAGATCCTGTCGTTCAACATCGGCATGGCCTGCACAAGACCATCTCGCTCAAAACGGCACAACGGTGGCTCCGAAAACTTGGTTATCGGTGGAAACGCGAGAAAAGAGGGCAGTATGTTGATGGACACGAACGTGAGGATGTGGTTGAATATCGCCAAAACACATTCCTTCCTGCATGGACAAGTCTTGAGCCTCGTTTACGAACATGGCAAAATGACAATCTTACCTGCGAAGACTCCCCCCCCTCTCCCCCCCTCCTCCCGTCGAGTTGTTATGTGGTTCCATGATGAATCTGTGTTCTACGCAAATGATCGTCGAAAGATTAAATGGGAACACAAGGATGAAGACGCTGTTCCCCAGCCAAAAGGGGAAGGCGCATCGTTGATGGTCGCAAATTTCGTTTCGGCCGATTATGGGTTCCTTCAGTCACGAGATGGGAAGGAGACAGCACAAGTCCTCTTCAAGGTCGGGAAGGCACGCGATGGGTACTTTTCATGTGATGCGATCTTGAAGCAAACCACGCTCGCTATGGACATCCTTCAGCGAGACTATCCAGATGAGGAGCACATTTTCATTTTCGACAATGCAACAACTCATGTAAAGCGTGCAGATGATGCATTGTCTGCACGCTCAATGCCAAAGAAGCCCTCCCAGTCATGGGGAGTCGACACTATGCTAATGGACGTTGATGGGAAGCCTGTTTTCGGCCTGGATGGCAAACCTAAAAAGATCAAAATTCCGATGGCCCCCACACGCTTCCAGAATGGAGATCCTCAGCCACTTTATTTTCCCGCAAGCCATCTGAAAGCAGGCTGGTTCAAGGGAATGGAACAAATTCTTCAGGAACGCGGCTATGATACCAAAGGCCTTCTCGCTGAATGCAAAGGATTCAAGTGTGGGCCGGGTCAAAAGAACTGCTGCTGCCGACGGATTTTATTCAATGAGCCTGATTTCTTGGTCGTTGAGTCGTTGCTTCAGTCGCACTGTCGACAGCGTGGATTTCATGTGATATTTTTACCAAAATTCCATTGCGAGCTGAATTTTATTGAGATGTGTTGGGGGTATGCAAAACGAATTTACCGGCTCTATCCCCCATCCTCAAAGGAAGCAGATCTCGAGTGCAATGTTATTTCTGCACTCACTGCAATCCCACTCACTTCAATGCGACGGTAAGCTTTGTCTCACACGCATCACAATTTAAGCTTCTGATCCCACGCTGTGCGATAGCTTTGCTATGCGATCACGGCGCTTTATTGATGCCTACAGGCATGGTCTTGATGGTGCACAGGCAGCTTGGGCCGTGAAGAAATACCGTGGTCACCGTGTGCTTCCTGAGTCACTGATGGCAGATCTTGACAAGGCCCATTCAGTCTCAGCATAATATCCTGTTCATTTTGTCGACTTGAATTGTACATCGAGACCATAGCTCTACGATCTCCCTAATGCAGTGCTAACTCTGTTTTCATCTCCGATTGTTCTCCGACACACCCAGCAACGATGCAGCACATGCAGAGTCTGTGTGTCACAATGTGTCACTCCACGTGATGTTCGTGGTTTCCGCAAGACGACTACCTTAGTGGGTCGGGTCCTACTTGGTTCCGGGCCGGGTTCATACTATGGAAAGACAAAGTCATTGAATGCTGATCATGTTTGAATCCAGATGCAAGACGAAACTCTAGACATGATGAACCTACCAAGCATGTCGCGGCAACCTAGGTCGTGCTCGACTCTCCATTTCACCAGATTTGACGTCCACACTGACCAATTTGACCGTCAGGCGCTGCAACCCTAGACCCGAAGGGAACACTTGACGGGGATGTTGGCCATCTACACAAAACGCTGATCCCCGTCTCGTCACTCGTGGGCCGACCTCAATTCCATACGTGCCAAAAAAACACGTAGGTAGCTGGCATACTAAGTACGTTCAGGTTTTCCAGCGATGGCAGACGAATCAATGATCACAGTAAAGCGCAACCAGGAGTAAACCGCGTTCGCGAGATATCTCCTTACATATGTGGTACGTTGGACTCGTCATTACATGATGTAGTTGTCAATTCGCCCAGGACTCGGCCGAGACCAAGTGTATGTACCTGACGAGCTGGTCTTGGTATTTCACCACCAGGCACCTACATCTGACTGGCTCATCCAGATTCCCCTTGCTTAGCAAGCCGACCGGGATCATCTGTCTTCGGACCTCGAACCCTCTGACGGACATGAGAACACTGAATCAAGTCTCAAAGGCCCCTCTGCCAGAGGTGCCGCCGCCACCTATAATTCATAGCTTCGAACGCCACTGACCCGTTTTCTGACCGCAAGCCTATGTCGCAAGAAGGAAGGTGGTGTCATTATCTTGAACCCGGTCAGTTTCGAGTGACCAGGATAGGTCAGCACACGGGCACCCGATTGTACCTACAAATTCCTCGGGCGCGCCGCGCTCGAGGGTCTGGATTGTCGTCCACCGAAAGCAGTATCGAACATATAACACGCGATCACGAAGGTTCCACACGTGTTCTCGTACGAACCCTGCACGACACGTAAAAACTGTCCCGTCGACCCAGGGTGTCAGAATTGTTTTTGTGCGATTTATGGGGTAAGCGTTGGTGTTCGATGTTCAGGTTCTTTGTCTTTGGCACTTACGACAAATATATACTCGGTGGGACCGGCCTCCATGGAATCTAGATTTGGATTCAACTGTCATCGATTCATCTCAGACTTTGATCGAAGTGGAGCAATTGCAACACGTTCCGGTGTGCACGTCGGAACATCTAAAAGCCAAAGTAATATTGAGCTCAACGTTCTTTATGCACACTTCACAATCAAAGGTCTAACCAGACACAAACTCGAGTCCATTGCTATTGAGAACAGGTATCAAAAGGAGTGACATGCGACAGGACCAGGGTTTCCTCATTGTGATATTATGAAGAAAGTGGACAAGACGCGAGTATTACAGGAAGCGTAAAATGGACATGAGACGGTATCGATGGAAAAGATCAATGAGAAACCATGAAACCAGAAACCGTTGATGATGAAATGACTGGGGGAATAGTATGAACATGGCCTCCAACCAAAAGGTGCCATCGGCTGTCAACCAAAAACCCAACCCATTACATCACGCCCCATGGATTCAATCACGCTTGAGAGAGCCCACAGGGAGAGTGAACCAGGTCGCACCCGGGGGACACATCGCACTGAGACCGATGTAGAATGCGATGAAAGCGGTAATGATACCGAAAACACCACCAGCCTTGTTCACGACGACATGACCAGTGAACGCTCCAGCAGTAAGTAGGATGAACGTAATGTCGAGGAAGAAGAACAGTGAGATAAACGCGATGCTACTACGGAGGGCGGCAAGGCTGAAGAATAATATTAGACCCTTGTTAGACCAAAACATGACGAGGCGCTTACGTGAAGAAGGTCGTCACCATCCACCAAGTGAGCAAATAGATTCCAATTGCTTGGTTGAGCTCATCCGCGTTGGTACCATATGCGGCAACAACGCCAGATCCAGGGATGAGAATGGTTGCGTAAGACATCCAGAAGGCACCGTAGGAAGTGAATGCTACCAGCAGTGATGAGCATCGTCGACTCACAAAATGGTAAAGCGAATAATAGAATGAAAAAGAAAGGGCATGGGACACAGCGCAATTTCGAAGACAAAGAAGCAGACCAGAGAGGCCAGCCGTCTTACGTGACTCCAACGGATAATGACAGAATGTACTCACCTGCTGCTCCAAAAGTATTACCACGGGGGAACTCCCACATTCCAGCCAAGAACTGGCCAAGGCCTCCCATGAAGCAGGCCATGCCGACGACGACATTGGGGGTGGCGATGTGTCGCACGTTCGTGTTGTACATGGAAAGCATGAAGGTGGTGGACGCGAAGGCAAAGAGACCGCTGGGGTGGTGTGAGGGGATGGCGGGCACGAAGGCGGGGAGCACTTACAGGGCAGTAGGGTCCGCTATGTGGGATCCGGGGGCGGGTTTTGCACGCTGAGCATACTGAGCTTGAGAGGCTTCAGCTTTTTCGAGGTCAGACATGTTGATGACTGTGAGTCAAGTGGTGTGGTGTGAGAGGAGGAGATGGAAAGAGACGCAAAAACAGACGGGTATGCAGGTCAATCCGACGTCGAACCTTTTATCCATCGGCAAACCGAACAGCTTCCGAGTTTCACAGTGACGGGATTCCAGCCAAATCTCACAAAATAATTATTTACCTACCCCGGACGTGGGTGTCATTACGACACTGTGCGAACCCGATCATACTAGTAAGATCTCCTTGGAGCACAGCCAGTTGGCAGCTGGCACCTGTTGGCAGCTGCCTCGGCAGTTTACTCATCTGAGCGTTGTCTCAGCAAGCATCTGAGTCAACACAAGTCGCTCAAACCAGGCGGGCGTACCCTCTCTCGAACCCTTCTTCAGTCTCTTCGCTATGTCGTAAGAATTCCATCTTTGTGCCGACCGACGGCAATTCGTGAGATTCATCGATCCGAATCACCCATTGGCGACGGTGCCAGTCAACGCGTCAACGTTTGACAGACATAAGTACCACCCCAAATAAACGACTTCCCTCAGCGCCCTATACCCTCGCTCATGATCCGGTCGCCGTTTCTTTTGCTCTTTCTTCCAATCACTTTGCGCGTCGCCACGGATATATTCTCGTCCATGGCAGTGAGGAAAGGCAGCGATGCCCAGGGGGTAACTAGCACTGCAGCAGCATTTGCAGTGTTGCAGGGCCGAAACAAGAATCAAGGCACTTTTTCAAATTCGCGCTGTCAAATGACACGCAGGCTGAGGAAACTGAGACCAGCAGGAACCGTCTTTTAGATGACCCAACCCATTCTTCTAATAAGCGTCTTACGGAGCTCCCTTTGAAACGCGTTTCGCAGTGACCGTGGGTCACCGTAATACTTTGATCAGCTGGGCAACTGCAGCATTTTTACACGCAGGTAGCGAGGTAAATCACTGACAGGAAGTTGGCGCTCTGAGCCGACCTCATAGGTAAGTAACGTTGATCGATTGATTATGATGATCAATGTCTGATTTTGCTCATTAGGAAATGGTAACCACCGTCGGCGAGAAGTGATCTCTCAATCCTCCAATCGCCTCTACATCTTGCGCCTGCGCGATCATGGTTCGTCGATAAATTCCACCACATCGTAAACGCGTTGCTCCTAGACGTTAAATGATACTTATCCCTCGTCTGTTTTGCAGATGCTAGTCTACGTCTTCCTAGCAGGGATTTAGGTTTGCGCTAGATGATGCGCTTAGACGTCCTTGCGTAGTGAGCGAGGATGACTACTGATGGCAGGGCAGGGGACCTCTCACAGGATGAAACTCAGTCGTCAAGGGTCTGTCCAAGGAGTTCGTCTTCCCAGGGAAGCCACACAGTCCCTGGAACGAGCGTGGGGTGCACCAGTCGTGTACCTCGGAGATACGACATCGACCCGAGCAATCCGGCAGAGCTGGTGTGTCCTCAGGCTGCCAGTGGTGTAAGTATGTACCTCAGGCTTGAGAGCATCTATCCTGAAACACATCATGCATCAAATACATAACAGCGTGTAGCAACCACGACCATCATCATTTATATCATTCTCCCACACACACACATCCGTGTGCACTGTGCACCATTACATGGTCTGAATCAGCCTATAGGTTCTATAAGTATCAAGGGACAGGATGTCTACAACTCTAAATGTACAACAAAATTCAAATCAACAAATCGATGCTCTAGGTAAATGGACGAAGAGAAGAACAACACCTATTCCCGGATTTCAAAAAACAAGATTTCTGTTTTCCGATATTAAAATCTATGTGAATATATGAATGCCGTCCGTGGATTCTGACTTCTATTTGAAGAGGAGAGCTAACGTGTATGCCGTCTGAGCAGTCATGGTGATGAACATGAGGAAATATTGCGGGATGAGGAAGACTGAGAGATACTCAGCGCTTCCAGTTCCAGAGTACACCTGCGTCAAGAAAACCTGTGACACAAAAACCATCAGCTCCAAAGTGAAATGACGAGACCAAAGGAACTCACCTGCGTTGTCGCAGTCGGTAAACACGACAAAAAACTAGAACGTGATGTTGGTGAGCCGATAAGCACTATGAATGAATGGAAGTCATCACACACATCGCAACAAATCGTAAAACGTTGTTATTGGCGTCTAGCACCCCAACGTGGGTCAAACCTTGACAAATGAGAACACCGAGAATAGGCATAATGACCATCCGCCCGATTGCGAGCGCGCCGATAGCTCCAAGTGGAAGCGAACGAAGACGTCCATCAGGAACTTCCAGCCTTGCAAGCGCCGATCCCAGAGTCATTAACCCTATTGGAACTGATGCGGCCCCGATGAACGTAGCGGTGTTCAACAGGATCGCGAGCGGAGGTTGGCCGTCTGGAGCGGGGGATATGTGCACGCCCTCGACGCCGGGGACAAAAAGTGCTTTGAGCGCTGGTACGATCGATATGATAAATGATATGATTATGGAGATAGAGCAAGGCGAAATGAGCAATCGAGTGAAGTCGATCGCATACCGAGCGATGCGGCGATGGAGGGCAACAGGAGAAACTGCAAGAGCGGGCTCGACTTTCGTCCCCGCAATGGCGGCACTCATTGGTTCATGTTGCACGATGGTAGTACGGGCCGAAATAGGGTCATCTCCTGAATGAAGCGACGGAATCGGCGTTTTTTTGAGCTCTTCTGCTTCTATAGGCGCTGCTACCTTCTCATCGCCATCGTTCTCAATCTCCACTGCGGAGCTACGTCTCCGATAAAGCCGGCCCATTAGGGTGACGATCATGCGCTCAAGTGCGGCGCCCAGATGCTTCTGTTCAGTTTTCAGACGCTCTTGTACCTCTGCGTCGAGAACATCGGGTCCTTCAAAATCCATTTCCACCCATTTGGTCCCTCCGAGGGGAAAGAGTGTGACCTGACGAAGGAAAAAAAAATTGGATGACTTTAAAAACACTGCATGCAGATTGACAGATACCCACGACGAAGACAAGCGTGAAGACGGAGATATACGCAACCGCCAAGTTCTGATCCGACGTCCCATTGAATGGGGCAGACGCCGTAAGGCTCATCACAACAGACGTCGCTAGACGAATGATGAGAACAATCGTCCCAAATGAACAATGAGGCTGTACTCACGAATATCACCAACGTTACCCCAGCCACCTGCTACAAGTATTCCGTGACGAAAACGATGTGGGACCCAAAACATTTTCTTGATAATCCAAGACATGACAATTCCAATCGCTTCGTATAATAGTGCGATAAACATGAGTGGACCTGGTAAGGTATGTTTATGAGAGAGTCGCCGTCATGGCTTGCGAAGAGGGCTTCCTACCGATTGCGCCAACATTGGAAGAATTGAAAGCCGGGACGATCCTAGAGAACATCAGACTAGGAATCGTTATGTTCTTTCGAATTGATCATTATTGCATGTCAGACAAATTTTTTTTCGTTGAGTGAAGTCAACTCACGAGTAAAAGTTGCCCGGCTCCTCGGGATGCTACAGGCGGGAAAAGCCCAGCTTTTGTGACGACAAAGCCGCCAGAAACACATAAAAACCTAGAGTCATCGACTTGGATAGGGGAAAAAATTGACGCTGGGAGGGTGGGACGTACAATCGGATGATCGGTTGGGCGGACACCCAAATAAGTTCCCCGACAGGAATCATGATGGACGTGGGGTGGCTACTCTTGTGTGAAAAGTGAAACGGAAGACTGCCAAAACGCTCAGAAGTTTACTCCCCAGATCACCCGGAATAATACAGTGAGGGGAATCGAAGGCGCTGATGGTCGAAAAAAAATGGGGTTTAAGTACCATTAAAGTCGTCCGAAAAGTCATGCGGACCCCTTGCGGACCACCATATGACAGGGCGCATGGGAATGAAGTAATACTTCAAGCGACCTACGAATGTCTAAGAATCGAAGTGACGCCAAGGACATCACGAACGCCTCTGTGCAGGAGTTAGGACTGCAGCCAATGGCCATGGGGGATTAGCCACGGCATCTCCAGGATATAGAAGCAAGTAACTTCGACAAGTCACAAAACAAGCCAGCGCTCAGCGGAGTGACGTCCTTCCGTTGACGTCTTTCCCAAACCGGTTCGGAGATCGCGTCCGAAGGCCAGTTACATGTTTTTTTTTTTTTTTTTTGTCAATTATTGTCCTGTATTGGAGTACTTACTCTATGATGCTACAGTGTGCGAAGCATGAACGTACCGCCTCCGCACAGCCGTTACATGAGCTCCAAATGACTTTTTACGAGAGTTTAGGAAGGAAACTTGGTAAAATACGCAATTTCTGACGTTTTTGGGAAAAGTACCTTTTTTGTTTCAATTTTGGACGAAATTCGATCACCTCACAATGAAACAGGCGATGTTTGCCGTGAAAAAATACAAGTCTCACCGCCGTGTCGGCCTTCCCGCCGACATCCTTCGTGACATGGCTGCTGAAGAACGCCTGTCAGCTATGCGCAAATAGCTCAGATTCTCATTCCCGAGCATTCTCAATCATTTCCGTGCTTTCCCGAGGTGAAAATACAGCTTTTCATTCCTTTGTTTCAATTTCTCGAGCCAAGATTTTCAAAATTTGATATCTCATGCATCTGTTCAGCTACAGTAGTTCTACACATTGCTAGCTATGTTCTAATCTAATTTTCAGTCTCTTTTGTCGAAATTGGAGTGATCAGTAGCAATTACAAGTTGGGGCTTTTTCGGAGGTTGAAAATGAGCTTCGTGCATGCCCCTGCCGCTTCTCCGATCGTGCAAATGCCCCAATGTGGAGTTACCCATTGGTCCGCCGTTCCTGGCCAGTTACGTACTTATCAGGCCCAGGCCAATACCAAGCATCTATTTACTACGACAAGGTCGTTGAACTGTGTCACATTTCTCTATCAATCGATCTTTCCACGTAAACAAGTGCAGGATCACCATACTAGGGTCCCTCGGCAGTGATGCTGCACGTCTGATGCTGGAATGCCCAAGATAGAGCCGTGGAGCCCCGCGTCGACGGTAAACCTCAAGAAATAACCTCTGTGGGTGCCTCAAGCAACAATGCAACATATTTATTGTTGCAATCCGGGTAACAAAGAGTGTTGGGAGAAAGCAAACGCCACCAAACCATAGTATCGGGCGTGGCTTGCAACTAGTAGCGCCGTAGGGTCCCTGGAGGTCCCTGGCTGTCGGCGGCGGCGTAGATGGGGATATCCCTGCAAATATCCAGCTTTATCATCTGAGGCTCTTCCCGTCGAGATACTCGGTTGAATTACGTCGATAAGACTGATGCGGAGTTGGTATGCAAGTGATCTTCACTCCGGTTTCTTGTATGCATGACGGCTGAGGGTAATGTGCTCCATAATCAGAAGCAAATTTCTTCGTCAACACTTGTAATTGTACACGAATCATTTCACGCCCCCGGTAAAGTCACATCTAGAACACCGTGAGCAGCAGTGGGTAGACCAACCAGAAACCACATACCACCCACATCCACACAGCCTCTACCCAGTTCCTTGGCGGCGGATCGTCATAGCTGCATAGATTCAAGGCAACGAATGTCATCAAATACGCAAGGCTCGATAAATCGAAGAATAACTAACGTGATATCATCGATCTCTTCCACGTTTGATATGAAGTCCATTTCGCTAGGCTTGATGAGTGGTGCCTTGGTGACCACTTTGGCGCCCAAATAGAGCGCCGGAAAGAGCACGATTGGGAGGTAGTTTGTGACGAAGGTCGCCGTCGACCATTGGTTCCTCAAAAATACTTCCCAGGCGCTAAACTGTGGCGACAAATTGACGCGGTGAAGCATCGATTAACAACATATCAGGAAGGCACGACAAGACGGACGGACAAACATAGTTATAGCGGAACCGCACACGGCCCAGTATGCTGCGTAGGGCTGAAGCCTCGATGTATATGGGAGCTTGCTCCTATCGAACTTCTGCGCACGCATTCCGCTGTAGAATCGGAGATACGTCAAGCCAATACCAAACCATGTGAGAAGACCACAATTGGCAGTCATGCTAGAGAACCAGGTGAAGACGACGCCGGAGCCGGAGCCCACAGCCATGTATGCTAGAAGTGCGAAAAAAGCGCAAAATGCAACAGAGACATAAGGTAATCCGGATCTGGATGTCTTCAGGAAGATCTTAGGAGCACTGTGGGTAACAGCAAGACCATCTAAGTGCAAAGTCAACTGGGCGCCATCATGCAGAAAGATTGGCAAATACATAAAGCACGTGAAGCGATGTAAAGATCGCTAGAAGCGGCAGACCAAGCTGAGGACAATATGGCGGCATTAATGATCTGGATGAATGTGTCCAGTAAGACACCCCAAGCCATGTAAGTTCTAACCTACCGATGGGAGAACTTTAATACCGGCCTGGTTGACGGCAATAACGAACGGCGCCGCTGACGCATTCCCAGAATTGACATTAAGCAGTTTGTTATTCGAGGGCACAAGCAGCCCGACGACGAACACTCCACCAATATAGAATACGAGGAGTCGGAAATATATCCTACGCACTGCTTTTGGGACATTGCGACGAGGGTTTTTGGCTTCTGCCGATGTAATCTATCATCCACGGAACATGGAAGGTAAGCTCATTAAGGCCAAAAAAAAAAAAGACTGACGGCAACGACTTCAGCACCGGTATATGAGAATGCGGCTTGGGTTACGACACGACACCATCCAAAGAAGTGACCTTTCGCGCCTTGTATGTTATCGAAGTTCACAAATGGTCCCGGATTCCTCCAGTATCGAAAGCCGATACGATCGTGGCTGGGTCCCCCACCCAGATCAAGAATGATACCACAAATGATCATGCCGATTATTGTGATCACTTTGATGGAACTTGGAGAAATTAGACATAGGGCTACACAAGTTTAAATGGACGTACCAGAACCAGAACTCCGCTTCTCCATACGCGCCTGAAATAGGCCTTACAATGGAGGCTCACCGTCTCAGAAAGGGGGACTCACCAACACCCCAGATGTTGAGACCAATAACGACGGCCAAACACATCGTGATCCAAACGGCGTTGCTGAGTTGATGGTCCCAAAAGTCAATGATAGTTGCTGCGGCGGACAATTCGGCTACTAAAGGTCAGGAAAGAGAGACGTCGAATACCCCTAAGGCCCACCAGGTAGATTGAGCTACGTACTCGGGTGAAAACGCAATCAACACTCGAGATGTGAAAATAAATACCGTCCAGTTAAACCACATATTCCAGCCCAGAGTAAATGCAAACGCCGGGTCGACAAATCGCTCAGCCAGCTTGATGTGCCCGCCCGCCAAGGGGAGAAATGCGACCATCTCACCTACTGTGACCTGCCGAGAGGTGAGTTCCCAAAGCAAGGTGACCTTGAACACATACCATGGCTGAGTAGCAAAGTGATCCAACAAAGATATACCCCAGCAGCATGCCGACGGGACCTCCGTTCATCAAGGCGGAGGCGGTCCCTAGGAACAAGCCGGTCCCGATCACCCCGCCGAGACTAGAGGCATGTCGGTGGTAGCGGAGGCGGAAAACGGCGACAACATACCTTATCATAGCTACATGCCGGTTCTTCAACTTGCGCTTCAGCGGCATGAAAGCCACGTCGGCGCCATCCTTGAATTTGGCGGATTCGACTTCAACGCCCGATTTCTTCTCTGTAATGAAGTCATCGGAAGCCATGCTGAGTTAGTAGTGAGATAAAAAGACAAGAGATTCTTCATCTCTTTAAATAAGTGAGTGATGGCAGTCCCCGTGGTGAAGCTATGGAGTGCGACGATAAGGATTCCATGAATGTACCTCACGTGGGGAGTCTGGGAACACGACATGAGAAAACGAAGTCTTCGGCTCCCATGGGGTGGGAGGTGAAACCTACCCTATGAGTTTTGGAAGCCTGTAGCGAATCGATGTCGGTGGTGGGCCATTGCAATTATCCGTGTGCTGCCCCCCACTGAGCACTCCCGGGCTTCCATGATCGTCAAGTCCCACAGTACCCTGGGATGAACCTACCGTACCAAGATGAGATACCACCCCAAGAGACTCCTCGATAGATAAATACACCGTGGCAAAGCCCTTGTATTCGTTTCTGCATCATGCAGCAGTCTGTCATCGACGTCGACATTCAACAAAGTTAAAGAAGTAAGTTATTGGCTCGGTTAGCTGGTATCACGTGATTGGCTGCGTCCACAGTCCAAGTCACTCTCGGTCCTCGGAACACAGAACAGTGAGCTGCGACCGCGATCAAGCCACCGCCTTGTCCACTGACGCCGACAGCGACCAAGGAGTAAAACTCTGGAGGGATCGATCAGGCCTCAGGACTGAGACGAGGATAGCGGAGGCTAATTCTGTAACAACAATGTCTATCCACGACAGTGCTTCCGGTCACAGTGTTCGGGCTCCAAGTATGTGTGCCCTCGCGTGCGATTCAACTTCGCGACTTACCACCAGTATTTTAGGCGCGGCAGAGCCTTTGCAGCAGTTTAAGCTGCTGTCAGCTCTTAGAAGTGGTGCGTATTAGCCCACCAGACCGCAGACCGCCACCAACCAGCTACCGCTTCTCAGGTGACCCTGCCCAAATTCATCCCTTCCTCACTGAGATTGGGAAAGAACGTAGGATATCGGGTGATGCAGACTTGAACACTGGGGCTGCCGCACTACATCTCGCTATTCGTTGCGCTTCCGGTGAGTGCTCCCCACTTTATCAATATTATTTGCTGAAGTAACATGATTGGCGTGCAGTGGAGACTGTACAACTCTTATTATCTCACAGGGCCATTTCACCAAATGGCGTACACCCGCCGGGCAATGGAACTACCGCTCTTCATCTCGCGGCGTCTATGGGCCGCACTGATATCGTATCCCTTCTTCTAGATCAGCCCGGTATAGACGATACCCTTCGAGATGCGCAGGGTCTGACTTGCAAAGACGTGGCAAAGGGGAAAGAGGCCAAGCAGTTGCTACAAGGTGAGGTTGGTCGTGTTACGGTCTTTGTCCAAGATCTCACCTGTTTCAGACTCCCGAGCGTTCCTGAGCGCATCGTACAGATCACTGCTGCACTCATATGTACTCTCCGATCTAAAAGCCCAACCAAGTCCCGCACTCGTATCGCTGTTAGAGTCGTCACGTGCTAGGGGGATCGATCTGTCTTACCTAGACGATTCATCAGGGACCTCGCTTCTCCATGAGGCAGCACGGCGGAAAGACTTGCGGCTGATCGAACTTGCTGTGCGGGCGGGCGCAGATATCTTTGTACGAGACAGACGTGGAAAGATGGCTTATGATGGTACGGGCAAAGATGATCGCGTGAGAGTGTTCTTGCGCCAGTGTAAGTTTCTAATTTCGTCTCCTTGATATGTCCCCTGAGGATTCACACAGTTGCGAATCACGATCAGTCACTGATCGAGATGCCCGTGTTGGAGCCACCTGAGCTAAAAGGATACCTGAACAAATATACAAACGTCGCTCGAGGGTACAACACTCGGTGGTTTGTCCTCAAAGATGGCGTTCTTTCATGTTCGTGCTACTTGGCTCCTAGCGAAGAAATGCTTCTGAATGGTTCTCTTCAGATTATAGACATCAAGAAGACGAGAACGTTGCCAGTAGAGGCGCGATCTCGATGAAGAACGCAACTCTCAAATTGAGCACGGGCTCGGATAAAACGCGATTTGAAGTTTACTCCTTACCTTCCCGTGGACACTCTTCCGGCATTCAGAAATGGTACATGAGGGCAAATCACCCTGTCGAGGCTTCGCGATGGACACAAGCAATTAGTAAAAGCATGGAGTGGTACAGACGCGAGGGGGAGACAAGTCTTACTGGTCGGGGGAGTACGGAGAGTGAAAAGAGCGCTTTGAGGCCAGCGAAGATACGGACGAGTTTCCAGTCGGGGATTTCCGCGGTCAGAGACCTTGGAACCCAAAGCTTGCGGGGAGAGCCGTCATCCTTGACAGGTACGACTGAGGAGGACCAGATACCGCTCTCTGCAGACGTCACAAAGGACAGTATTCAGATGCGAGAAGACGAAGATGAAGTAGTGATCCGCCACGATAATTCGTCTGCGTCTGAAGTGACGCAGCAGGTCCCCCCTCATGGCAGTACCTTTGACTTGCACGGCAACTCAGTCGCGGCACAGATGGACCTTACTGCACAGCTCCTCGCTGGTTTACCTCATACACCCGACGCGTCACAACGTACGAAGGAACTTCGAGAAGCTCTGAAAGAGTCATTTGTGACTGTGCAGTCGATGATCGACGAGTACGTGCAGATGGCGAAGGATAGGGAAGAGTGGTGGAAGGGACAACTTCAACGAGAGCGCGAACGTCAGACGATATGGGAAGAAAGCCTACAGACCGTCGTCCGAGAGGGGGAGGTCCTTGAACGAGAGCTTCGAGCTCGTTCGCGGAAACGTGGGAGCCGATTCTTCGATGCAGGAATGGTTGAAGCTGGGCCATCAGGAGGGAGACAACTACATGTCTCGGGATCATTCCCGTCAACCGCAGTCCCTTCAACTCGAGCCTCTACCTACTTTACTTCCCTGGAAACATCTGCTGCTTCGCTTTTGCCAGCCACTATTGCTGAAACACCTCAGACACCCATACCTACGACGCCCACGCAACGCCGACTGTCACGGCTCACATCACCTACACCCATCGTGACAAATGACCTTGAGGATGCCCTTGACACAGACGAAGAAGACGAGTTCTTCGACGCCATCGAAACAGGCAACCTCCCGAACCTAATTATTAGCGAACTCTTCACCAGCCCGACACACTCCGTGGTCTCCCTTCCACTTTCTATCAACCTGGAGCCCTTCTTGGGCTACAAACATCTCAGGGCAGCATTGCCGATAGGGATGGACAATAGACCATCCACCAGTCTCTGGTCGGTGCTGAAGCACAGCATTGGAAAGGATTTGACGAAGATCAGTTTCCCTGTATTTTTTAACGAGCCTACGAGTATGTTGCAGCGAATGGTGAGTAGAACGACTGTTGCGCATATAGCTGCTCACGCGCAGGGTTGTAGGCTGAAGATATGGAATTCTCTGAATGTCGTGAGTATCGTCCCTGGTTGTTCCAGGTTGTTCGCTTATGTTTCCCTCTTAGTTGACGTGGCTGCTCAAGAGAAAGACCCTCATCGACGGATCGCGTTCGTCGCCGCATTTGCGATGTCTAATTATTCGTCAACTATTGGGCGGATAGCAAAACCGTTCAATCCTATGCTTGTGAGTGCTCCACTGTGATTGTTGAATGACACACAACTCATACCCTCTAAAGAGCGAAACATTCGAATATGTTAGATTAGACAAAGAATATCGCTACATGTCAGAACAAGTCAGCCACCACCCACCGATCTCCGCTTGCTGGGCAGAGTCGCCTTCTTGGCACTATTACGGCGAGGTAGGAACATCTTAAGATGCTGATAACCAACTCTGATCGCTGTGTAGGTCGACGCTCAAAACAAATTCATGGGGAAATCTTTTGAGATCCGACCCACCGGTGTCGCGCATGCAGAACTTTTCTTACCTGAAGAATGGGAGCCAAATTACCCCCAAGCAAATACTGTCGGTGGTGGGGGCAAGGTCGTGGAACACTACTCATGGAAGAAAGTGACAACGAACGTTTCCGGTTTCATCCTTGGGTCTCCTACCATCGATCATTATGGTGACATGATTGTCCGTGCCCGGATTATCCTTCCTTTCTCTATGCTAAATAAGACCTTGGCAGGTCACAAATCATCGTACCGGAGATCAGTGCATCCTGACATTCAAACCTCGTGGATGGCGCGGCAAGGATGCATACGAAATTTCTGGATTCGTTCGAGGACCGGATGAGGAGATCACCTACGAGATTGCCGGTCGGTGGAACAGCCAACTCATTTGCCGTGCCGTAGGTACCGGCAGTGGTTTCCTACATCCGGACGCATCGCTCAGCAGCCCTTCGTCGCCGAACTATATGGCCGAATACATCTTGCTATGGAGAAACTCTGAGAAACTGCCCGCTCCTTTCAACCTCACGCCGTTTGCGATCACGTTGAACGATTGTCCGGAGGGCACGCTCAAACCTTTCTTGTGCCCTACCGACTGTCGTCTCCGACCTGACCAGCGCGCATTCGAGATGGGCAAGTATGATCGGGCAAACGAGTTGAAACAAAAACAAGAAGAGAGGCAGCGAACCACACGGAGAGCGAGAGAGGACGGAAGGCTATCGCCCCATCAACCTAGATGGTTTTCTGCAGAGACGGACGGAGATACAGGGGAGCGTGTGTGGACGCCTTCGCGGGTCGGCAATGTACTCGAGTATTGGGTGGAACGAGAGAGGGTTTGGAAGGAAGGAGTGAATTCACCTTGGAAGGCTGTGGATCCTATTTTTATTGAGGACTTACCTTAGGTTACTTAGGGCTATTATAGACGTACTGGACTTGGGTGTTAATTTAAATCGACTCTGAACGATTGTTGCGTTTGCGTTTGCAGCTGGCTGTAAAATAGTCGCCATTCGTGCTATTGATATCGCCTTGATGGCTCAGTTGGTTAGAGCGCAGGTCTCATACAATTGTATGACTGGAGTTCCTCCAGGTAATCCTGAGGTCGCAAGTTCGAACCTTGCTCAGGGCACTGTCTTTTTGATTTTTCTTGCTCTCATTTTTCATATTTCCTTTTTATTATTATTATGTAGCAGTTAACCGACAGGTCGAGAATTTTTGTTATTGCAAGAGCGACGAAACCCGATCGCTCATTTAAGGTGGCGAATGGAGCTGTAGCTTAAGATTCATTGTATGCTACTAGCCTCACCCTAAGACTGCATTGCTTCCTGTCGAGGTGCATAGCAGAACGGCGCGATCACAGCTGGTAATACATATGCTTTACGAACTTAAAGGCGAAGTGGGCAGAATATTCACTATGGAAAGAAATCCGAGTGAAATTGACCGAGGGACTCGGTGAAAAACAGCAATCACCAGGTTTACAGGTTATCGCCTAGTGCTAGGTAATGCCCTGGTGATTTTGGGACCACCGTGTACCTGGTTGAATACCAACATGTCTTTCCATGAACCTCAAGGTGTGGATGTTCACTTGGAACAAAGGTGATTTTAACGACCAATGTAAT